>JAATHB010000248.1:0-83213 GCA_014822075.1 Fusarium buharicum | reverse complement strand
GTTCAACTGAGAGTAGATTGGGATCCGTATTCGTTTTAAGTAATTAATGTCGATTGCAAGCAGCATATATCCTGCGGGCTCTCATAGTATAGTTGCAGTCAGGTATATGTGTTGTTTCCATGGAAGAGCCAGCTCGGTCCAGACGTTCGCAAAGTATGAGGTTGGTTGAGGAATGCCTCATGCTGCTTATCTTCTGCTCCAGATGTCTGAATGCCTCAGGCTTTCGTTAAAGAAGTTGAGATGAAACTGTTTAAGGTGAACATTGATGAAGATGCCTCAATTCTGTGCTTTCATTTCCTTGGGAACTGGGGCAACTCCAAAATAGTTTGGAACAAAGACCATACAGTAGAGTTTGTTAGACAAGCTGGCGCTTATTGTTTATCGTGGTCAGATGCGGTATGATGAAGAAAGGCGAGGGTGAGTACTTGAATGCCGCGAATTCTGCCAGATTGTTATGCCTGATCAGGTCTTCCTCTCATCTTTTTTTGGTCGCGCTGGCTACAAGTACGACGAACCAGCCTCTCCTGAACTTGAGGAGGTTCTTGCGTTTCCCAAATCCAAGCATGATCTGGTGATCAGGGTTTCCTTCAGCAGTAGAAGCTTGGTGTCAAGCTTCTGTGTCTAATTCAAATTTGTAAACATTGCTCCCTGGAGTAAAATGACTGGGAAGGGGCATGTGTCGCGGGCTGTCCAGGTATGAGAGTGTGGCGCTGATAGAAGATCATGAGTCTGGCGAGATGGATATCCGGCTTGGAGCTAGGGTGGGCAGCTTGGTTGAAGTCGATACCAGCAAGGAACTCGCTGGACAACAAAGGTAGACTTTGGAGAGTGATCTGGTTAGTGAGTGGATTTGGATAAGGCGATCCAGGTGTGATAACGGATGCCGGTCTTGCAAGTAGGATGCAGTATCTTTGAGTATAGAAATTGGGTAACTCCTGTTGAAGAGCTCGTGGACGGTTGACAAACCGCTCAGGTGCTATTTGATCTGAGCGTTGGCTGTCGATGCTGAAGTAATGATTGTAGATGATCGTGGTAGAGGATGAAAAGGTTGTTGGAGAATTCATTCCCTGTCAATTTCATCTTGGGTGGCGTGTATTTGATCCTTGTGAGGTTGTGTCGTGGAACGAAAAGGATAATGGGTGCCGGCACTGATGATCTGGAAAGAATCTCTCGAGTGGCCAACGAGTTGTTTTATGTGCTCCAATCCTCGACAAAAATCCAACTCAATCCATATTGTATGATTGCTGAGAGCGCCAACATTGTAGACATTTGTTGCTTAGCTGTCTGCTATTGATGGGAACCCTAACCATTGGGTACATGGTAATGGCTCCCCTTTGATGCAATTAATGCCTCGTGGCTCAGCGGTAGTAGACATCGAAGATTCATGCCTCGAGCCAGCCGTGTCGTAGCAGCCAAGGTATGACTTCTCAATTCCCTCACCACGGCGTACGAAATGTATCTGACCTCGCGACCAAAATCGGCGATCCATCCTCCCTAAGTCTTTCATGGGTAGAACATGTACCACTTCCTCTTTATATTATAAAAAGAGCCTTGTAGGAACCTGAACCACTCTTGGTAGACTTGCCTATCGCTGGAGAAGGAGTCTCCTGGCACAGGAGTGGAACCTCTATACCGGGGAGTGGTCTGCTTGTAAAGACAAACTCCGCTGTTGAACACTGTCTGTGTTCTGACCAGTACCCCTGAATAACTGTCCAGGTCATGTTCCAGAAGTCTTCAACCTGGGCAGATAATTGCAGTTCCCGTTCTGCTGGCGGTCTTCCCAGGCTCCAGGAAACCCTCTCCTTCTCTGCAAGTGAAATTGGGGTGTTCTCGAGTTCTTTTAGTTGTTGTATGTGACTAGCAGGCAGTATACTCGAGTGCCGCTGCCAACCCACGGAAGTTGAAGCGCCAAAATGATTCATGAACTGTGCAGATGAGAAGTTACTTGAGGCGAGGCCTAAAGGAGGAAGAACCAACACATCTTTTCATCATCCTCCAGAAGCAGGCCCAAAGCATGCACATTCGTTGCAAGCACCGGTACTGGTGACGGTGGTGACCAGCTCGCACATCAGGCCCCTTTCCTTGTACCTATTACACCTGCTTCAACATTCTCTTTGAAGAGATTTCTGTCAAGCCTTCGCGTCTTTGGTGCGCTGTATATACTGCTAGGGATGGCAGGCTGAAGTAACAGTCCGCTTGGAACAGAGCTTGCCCTCTAGAAACAGACATATGAAGCTTGAAGTTTTCCAAATCATAAACGTTTCCAGGGCAAAAGAGATGTTTTGAGACAATCCTTGTCGCTCCTATATGAAAGCGGGTTGCGACCTTGAGCGTTCAGATTGTACGGCTTAGAACCGAGCGATAGTAGGACGTTTTCCGCCCATCTAGCCTTGAAGAACTGAAATCACAGCTTTCCACTTAGAAGTGGTTGAATGTATTTCTCTCACTTCTTCCTCGGCGGCTGTGATGACTCCCGCATTGTGTATGTTCCTTGCACTGCGGTTTCTCCTCCTACCCAGCCTTTTTTTGCGTGTTGTCATTCAGAATCGACAAGCGAGAGCCGTGAGATTCGAACAGATGCGTAATATTTTCTTTCTGGATTCTCTTTCAACATGGACCTGTGCAAATTTCGCGAGACTTATCACCATGACCGGACTAGTTCCACTGGGCATAGGGATCATGTTCTGATCGATACAGATCGAATATCCACCCAGTCAGCTCAGATTTGGGTTCCAGCCGATGTCGAGGGCTTTCCACATGAGGGCGAGGGGGTAGATCACAAGCCGCGCTCGTTCGGTGACTCGTGAGGTTTTGGCGCACTGATGATACGGACCGTAGGTAATCTTTTGCTCGGGTCTGACCAATCTGGCCTCTTCATTGTCCGTCAAACTTGTCGGCCACGACTAGTTAGGTCTGGAATCGTTCCACATGAGACAGTAATCACATGGCGGTGAATATGTTAGGCGTTCACCGTGGGTGGGGAGCTGGTGCCAACCACAAGAATATGAGTGATATGTATGTGTTGAGCTTGGCTTCATGAGATTCCTGAACTTCCACTTTCAGGGCTTATCCAGCCCCTGAGAGGGTAGAATATAGCATCACCTGCTATCTCCTGGCACTCTCGATCTTCTTGATTTCTTTGGCCATGAATGGGCTGGTCGAACGATGCGTTACCGGCATATATGGAGGACGTTTCTGGAGAAGCCTGGAACCGCAAGCTCGTGGGGGAATATGCTTTCAACCACCCATAAGTGATAAACAAGGTTTATATGGCTCAGGCTGACCTGTGCTCACCCTTTGCCGCAGATGTTGTAGGTTAACCATTCTTGTGTTCTTCTTCTCCTGATGTCGCATTCGTCCGCCACGCCATGAAACCACCTCATGCTCTGCTCGAGCGAGTTGACAATTGTATCTGGCCCTGTAATCACATAAGAGAGATTACCAGCAACTGCCTTGATTCGGGGCTGATATGATGAGAGATATCACAATGGTAGGTATCTCGCACAACGAGATCTAATAACGTCTTGAACTTGGGATAGGTGAATCAATAAACTGATCGTTCCGCTGTGGTTGATGTTCGATCAAACATCTCTGGGGGCCATCTCTCCTGACCCAGAAAGCGATGAAGAGAGTGTAGCTGTACTGGACAGTTCGTGAGAAAGCTGACAAGGCGTTCCCTGTGCAAGCTTGAAGAATTGACTATCATGAACACGAACATGTGCAAGGTCTGTTAGGATGTAGAGCCCGCTAAGTCCAGTACATCGTTAAAGGCGCTGTATATAGCATTGAAAGACCGTGTCCGCAATATCGAAGAGTTGGAAGAATGCTACGGCTTCTGTTTCCGTTTGCCAATAGCAATCAAAACCATATCATCGGAGTCATCGATATTGATATCATTGTTCGGAACGATTGGCAAGAAAGATGAGCAGATATCATCACACAGGCCGATTTCCTGCAATATGCAATTCTTTTTCTCTGCATCCACTTCTGGTCAGATGGATGCCCGCAAGGTCCATCATGAAGCCGTAGCGAGTGTTAGTTAGCTCTTTGAACGTGTCAAGCGACTTGAACTTCGAGTCTCGCGTCTTCCTGGAGTAGCTCTCCTGGTTCCCATGTACTTGACCCTCATTCCACTCGATGAAAAGGTTAATCAGGAAATCTCCGTATTCTCCCAGGCTCCGCCCGTGACGGCGAGTTGATTGTAGCTTGGGCTTCACAATAATCCCCAGCTCTTTCAATTTATAGTTCGTCGTATCGTGTCGAAAGGTTGTTCGTCGTCGATGGCTTTGATAGTCACCCTAGGGCGTTCCGCTGTTAAAAGACCTAATGGCCAAGTTCAAATGAAACACAGCCAGAGATGCACACGCTTTGGTGGATGAATTATCCAGAAGCCAACTGGGCAAATGACGAGAGATGGTGCCTTTCTCGAGGTTACTTCGGCAGTTTCTTCCACGTACCGAGTTGAGGATCCTGTAGAAAGTTCACACGTACCACATCTCCCAACGATACTTCGGAACAGTATCAAATATACTCCGCAGTACATGCTCCAGACGGGGTGACATACAACCGCTCACATCTTTGGCGCAGCTGGAAGAGATCGGGTTGGATCACAGTTGACCAAAATGGGCAGAACTTGCATGGCAATGCTGCTCGCTCCAGAGGCCTTCGAGTTGTTGTTGACCGTGTCTAACACCGAGTCAATAATCACTTTCGAAACCCTTCCCCTTCCTGGGATGAATTCCTCCATTTCTTCATCATCAAGAATATCGATATGTCTCGCTCCATGAGATAGTCGATGTGTGATACGACCATCCCATGCTGGGTTATACCAAACAGGCTGGAGGCAGCTGGGTCCGCCGTGTTCGATCGAAACGTGAACAAAGATTCCGACCGTATTATCAAGGTTTTGGATGATTGTATAATACCATGCACATATTGCATTCGTCTTTTGACGGAGGTGTCTAAAGGGCTCAACATTGCACTGTCGAACCAGTCTGGATGCTCCAAGCGTATGCGCTGATTCCCTCCGAACATAGAGCAATCGTATGACCTCTAAAGAGATAGCACATTGCCTTCAGGGGGTCAAAATAGGAACGAAATGTATTTGTAATCCGGAGAAGTGTTTATATATTTGTTGTTTTTCGTATGGACTTGGTGGTGCCATTTCTGTTGGTGATCTAGTTGATTTCCTTTTCGCACCGCTCGTTCACCTTCGGTGGCACCTCCGATGAAGGCTGTAAAAACTTCACTAGGCCCGTTTCCGGATCATTTGTCGCACCATTGCGTGTCCAGAGCTTTTGACACGTCTTGTTTGAACCTTTCCTCGCAGCGTATGCACGTCTTCGCGCCTTTTGAGCCAGCTGGAAGGTAGGACATATCGTTGGCCCATTTCTTCAAATAGTTCAAGTCTGTGGACCGTAACTACGACTGTCCAGGGATGATCGGTTGTTGACTAGCGGTTAAAATGCCTCTTGAGCCTAATTTGATTCAGTCTCATGATAGCTTGATCCCATTCAGGAACCTTTCTAGCAGCAGCCGCTAGATCAACAGGGACTTGTCCAAGTCGCACTCTTCACATCGCCCAGTGCAACTAGGCTTTTGATCAAATGGCTTCGTTTGTAACTCTTCTTCATCTTTCTTGGGTGTTGGCTTCGAGTGGCTGCTGCCCCATCGCAGTTTTTGAAACACAGAAGCATACGAATGCTGTTTGGCCTGTTGCAGGATCAGTTCCAAAGTTGTTATGAGCATACCGCCATTATGACTAGATGCTGAACTCCTGGTGTGAGTCAGTATACTCCCTAGTTATGGTATGGATAAGAGTATCTACCGTGTGGTTGGAGATAAGTCAGCTGTGCCGCCACCTGCTCGCCGATTTCTTGTCTCAGCCTAACTCAAACCGACCGAGAGTGACAGGATTGACGGATCAGGGGTAGTATAAGCCGAGTGAAGAGAGTGATACTCTGCATTTGGCGTCTGTAGGATTACGTTATAAGTCCTGTGAAAGCTGGGCTTTCGGACTTCCTCCCGGCGTTGTCCTGCAAATCGAGGGCAGCACGTGGTCAGATACTGATCTAGATCTGTATCCTTCTGTGTCGTATATAACCGATGGTCCATGTTGGTGGTTGATCGTAGGCCACCTAATATGCCTGGTACTAGTAAAAAGCTTCAAAGCCTCCGCAGCCAGATAACATGACCCTGTCTTCCACGATGGTAGGCTCAGGGGAGATTGCTCGGGCGCAAAGGGAAAGGTTGACAAGAAGGAATAGCCTCTGGCAAGACCAAGGGGGAAAACAACAATGATACATGAACTCCCGATGATGGAATAGGCCGAGATAATTAAGTTGGATGTATGGACCCGTATTCGTCCTGATCTTGTATTGTTGAAAGTCAATGAGTTTCGATGGATCGCGGTCAGGAACAGTGTAGCCAGCCCCATGTCTGAAAAACGAGGCTAGGGTCAAAGGTTTGAGAGGTCCCTTTTGCTGTATCACATTTGCCAGTCGATCGTTGTTGTAGGAGATAGAAATAAAGGCTCCATTCAAATTTTCATGAAGATACGAGGCTCAACCGTAGACTCTAATCGACAGTCTTCAGAAGTCATGCACCACTGCTATGGTGTACCCCAGTGTCGATGGTCTCCATGTTTTTGTTGTAAAGTTGGCCCAGGGATCTCTGAGTGACACCGATATGCCATGGCACCGAGATCCCTTTTCAAGACATACAAATATAATGTACTAGGCTCTTCACTTGGGCTTCCCGGTCAGTTATATTCATGCCTGAAAGAGAAATCGGGTTGCTTACGTGTAGCGATGTTGTTTTCCTTTGCATCCCAGGATCCCTCTTTAGATGGATGTCCACATTGAAAGCGGCACAGGGCTACCAGGTGCACGTATGCAACAAGGCGATAAAGCGACATCGCCAGGTCATCGATGGCTGCTGTAACAATGGCAACATCCCCGGTGTTGGTTTGTCGTAGTGGATTTGGTCAACTAGAAAGCAGACTCCTAGAGTGTTCCGAGAGGGGAGGAAGTCCAAGACTTCTGGGGCAACAGTGAACAAATATATATAATATAGGGTGGTGCAAATATGAAGAAAGTCCAAAAGGGTGATGAGATTCGAAGGGAAAACGAGGGATATATAGAAGAAGATGGGAAGAATTACATAATTAGATTGAAGCCTCGTAAGTGAATGGCTATTTCCTACTGTGTCTTCTGACGGAAATGTGTTTGAGAGATCTTGACTGATGGCAATTCAAACAAGATGACTCTCGGCATCAGTGACGACGAGAAGCTGACCGGTCAAGAGTATCACAGCTCGATCTAGGCTAGTACCCGACCAGCATAGACCACTTACTATCGGCTTTGCCATCGAGAGGTCTGCTTACTCGGAGCAATGCATTGCGATACCCGCCATCAGTCTGAGCGCCGGGACTATGCATAGCCAGCTTCAAGCTTCAACAATAACCTACGAGTTGTCTTTTCCATGCTCCCTTCCGATTCTACCGGCAAGTCATTGATTGAGTCTTCATTTCGGAAGGCCCATTTAGCGGGAGTGGTGCATGTTTGGTAGCCGCTCAAGTTGCCGTGTGCCCGTTTCAGTGAGACAAGAGGCCATGCAAGTTTCCAACATTCATTCCTTGTAACAAATCATCGGACCTGGTGACTCGAGATCAAGAATTCTTAGAGATGCTGTATCTTTCAATTGTTGCAAACTTTCTGCTGGTTCTTTAGGCTCGTGTTAGTTTAGGGAATTGGTATCTAACCAGTGGCCCAAACTATTCCAGAGATATCTACTATTCTTACTTCTCTTCCAGCTCATTCATCGTAATCCTAGATATTCTATATGGTCCTCCCCTATATCTTCATAGTTTCTTCACAACGGTGACCACATACTGTATAGTGTGACTAACAAGGTCTACTCGTGCATGTCTGCTTCCGCTCTTGTCGCAACTTTTGAGTCTTTCATTCCCGTGTCTCCCGTCACGGCAAGCAACTATCCAGAGTGATTCAGTCTTCCCATTTAATAACGCGAATACGGTGGCGGTGAGAAAGCTCTCGAATTCGTAAGTAGCCGACCACCTGAGAGGCGTGCAAAGTTTAGATGGAGGCGGGCGACATACGGCTCGCCGACGGCACAACACCACCACAACAGGTCTAGACATAAGACGGAAATGCACAGTTAAGAAAGGCAAAAGAAAACGAAAATGGACAAAAATAACATACAACACCGGGGATTCGCTGGTCGTCACCGACCCAACTACTAATCCGGCGCTTCGCAGCTTGACTCTGGGGGAGCGGACGGGACCCCGTATTCTCTGCGAGCTATGGTCGTATGTGACAGATTGGCAGGTAAAACCATACTATATTCGTCTGATCAACAAGCTCGATATAATTAAATAAACAACACTAGAGACATGTCTTCACAGTTCATTGTTGAGGCAACCCATGCTATCCTCCAACGCCATGCTCGACTCAAAGGTCTATTTCCCAAAGCACAAGTAGGTATCATCGCTGCAAAGGCACAAACACTATCAAATCACCCCTGCCATCTCGGCGCATTGATAATGAGCGCCATCAAACATCCCGAAATGACTCCCGTCACCGGCAGAGTAACAACCCAGCCCAGGTATATCCACACCACCAGCTTCGGGTTGATACATCTCCAGTCACCATTCGCCAGTCCAACACCCACCGTAGCTCCCGTGATGCACTGCGTCGTCGATACGGGAAGCGACATCCTCGTCGCGATGAGCACCGTGATAGCACTCGCAAGCTCCATACAGAATCCGCGGCTCGGCGAGATGAGCGTAAGACGGTTACCCAACGTGCGCATGACATGGTAGCCGTATGTGAGTAGGCCGACAACGATACACGCGCCGCCTACGACGAGTATCCAGACGGGTATGGCTACAAACTCGGGGACGCCGCCGGTAGACCAGACCTGGTACGCTGTAGTAAAGGGGGCAACGGCATTGCTGACGTCGTTTGCTCCGTGTACAAAAGACGCAGTAGCAGCGGTGAGGATCTGAAGAGCAGAGTACATGTACTCTGCACGGTTATCATAGTGAGCGGCTCGGGCGTGCATATCCTCAAGATCCCAGTTGAGGATATTGTTCCGCTTCTGCATAGCCACGACATCCTTTTCTAGCCCACGCAGTAATACACGGCTGACTTTCCACGCCATGACCTTCGGGCTGTTCCACCGGCCGTCGGGACGCGGAGGAATGAATTCTGACGAGTGTCGTCGTTCGATTCGATTCGGCGGTGTCTTGGGCGGTGTTTGAGCCGGTGGAGGAAGAATCCATTCGTCATCTCGGTCGAGATCTGGTAACTGGCCATTCGGCGTTTGGATCGACTGCAGGAGTGTTTCGGAAGTTCGTATGAGGTCGAGTTCTTCGCGAGTAAGATGACCCTGATAGTAGTTTCTAATCTGCGGCTTGGCAAAACCTGCTGGAGTCGGAGGAGGTGGTGATCGCCATAGTAGCATTGGTCCCTGAAAGGCGTGATACCACTTGAGAGTCCAGTCTTCGCGCATTATTCGAGTCCATAGAAAGGGTAGTAGGAAAAGAATCTGAAGGAGGGTAGTACCTGTGGCGGTTACGAAGACAGAGATGACTATGTCCCGCGCAGATAAGTTGATTGTGTGAATCCCCTTCCACACTAGAAGCATGGTGAGCGCACCTACAGTAAGATAGGTGTAGAATGGGATAGAGAATAAAGCCCTCTTGACAGCAGTGCGCTTGGTCAGAATGAACTTCTTGGTGAAAAGAAACAGCAATCCCCCAACACATCCAGATATCAAAGGCGCAATGATCCAGGCCGCAAATATCTGTGACACACCGTGCCATCCCCAGCTAACCTTGTCAATACCTATTGAAGCCGTAGCCGCCCCAACTAACCCTCCGATGAGTGAATGGGTCGTCGAGACAGGTAGACCTTGACGGGTAGCGAAAGTGAGGAAGAGAGAAGATGCTACGATGGTACACATCATGACCAAGAGAAGAACGCCTGGCGAACTCTCGTAGTGATGGGGGTCAACAATCTTGGTACGGATCGTATCTGCCACTCGAGATCCCACGGATACACTGCCGCTGAATTCGCATACCGCTGCCACGAGCATGGCCTGTTTCATGGTCAAGGATCTCGAAGAGACCGATGTGCCAAAGGAGTTGGCCACATCATTGGCGCCTATAGAAGTCAGCGATATTTGGACAATTCACTTGGGGGTCATACCGATGTTCCAGGCATCGAGGCAGGCAAAGATGACAGTTATGGCAAATATATAGTCCCATTGATGAAGCACCGCCATCGGATGAAGTGAAAAGTGTATAAAGCTCAAGTCGTCGTGTCTCCACGACGGCTTCAGCTCAATCCATGGCTGATGAGCAAAACAATAACTAGGATGAAGCCCAGCTTTCAAGTTATCAAGACGCAAACAGGGTCAGACTATAACACAGCGGGGAGTGGGGGACTCTTTAAGCAGAACCCAAGAGGACGGTTAAAGTAGATTCCGTAGCATCCGTCTCCGCAACGGCGTCAACGGCTATCTGTCAGCCCCAGAGTGTGCGTCTTTGCGAGGTTATGATTCGATAGGCGAGAAGTGTATAATCGATCTTGGCTTTTTTGAAGAAACTGTTGATGCAGGGGCAATGAGAGACCAAAGAGTTCTCTTAAAACTAGCCAAGACGCAGTTGAGTGTCGTGATGAACTGGGGCTGTGGTGTTTGGACGGCGGTGAGATAGCCAATGATACCACAAGGATCGACCACGAGGTGTCAACTTGGTTAGCTGTCTGAGTTCACAACGCTGGGATGAAAACGGGAATTACGCAAGACAAGTTACGGATTTCAAGAAACAATGGACGTCGAAAACTCTTGTTGTTATTCCTTAACATGAGTTAGGACCTGAATTTGGTCTCACCTATTAACTCATCATCTACTTACACTTACCCAAGTACCCCATGATTTCATAACCAAATACTTAAAGCTATCGATAATTAGACCAAGTCTCATCTAATTTTCATACAAGAGTCATAAGAAACTGATTGCAGAACTACGCTCTACCTCAGTGTAGAGCCCGACAACAACTACCGAATCATCTTAAGAGTCTTGACCGAGATGTAGTCCACACTAACAACGCCACACCTGTCAACTGTCACCGTTAATGCATCTCTCTTGAAGAAGCCATTGTCTTGAGCCTCCAGGAACAGGCCTGCATCCCACGTGGTGTTGAAGCCACCCGATCGGGCGACCGAGGCCAGTGCTGCGCCGATAGCATGAGACGATGCGTAAAAGCTGGTGGTGCACACAATAAAAGTAGATGAATAGTCTTTAAGCCTTCACTGAGATGCCGTCAGAAGTGGAGCAGGAGAAATTAGATAATAGGTGTTAGAGTAAGTAATTTAAATATTAGAAGAGTTTAAGTGCCTATTAAAAGAAGTACAAAATATCCTACCTATATAGCAGGCTGAGATATGTTTAGAGTATTTAACCTTGTTCCTAAAATTGCCAAATCTTTAAGCATATCTGAATCATTTATCAACCCTTGTGGATAACGATCCATTGCTTTCCCTCCCTAAAGCCTCGAGTGAAGCCATCACCATTTGTCTGGTAGTATCCCTTCGGCTTTCTGTGGACCCCTGCTTAATCCATTACGATATGAACTCATAGACCATAGGACTTTCAAATCGTCTCGCGTAAATCAAGATCATTACGGCTTGAAATCAATAAAAGCTTATTTAGCAGCAATATAGAAATTTTGCCATAATAAGTTCAAATCAACGACATATAAAGACCCTCAGTCCCTCGCCAATCGCCCCCTCCAATCACTTCGACCCAAGGCCGCTTATCAATCTAACCTCGGCCCGTCTCTCCCCCGAACTTTTCCATCTGCGTCACAACCATCCATCTTTATTTCGCCATCCATCCTCGCTCACACTTCGACAACCACAACCACAACACCAACAAACAATCACAATGTCTCGTCTCCTCCGCCGCATCACCCCTCTCATCCGCACGCCAACAACCCGCCTCTCTTCAACCTTCCAATCTCGCCCAGCACCACCCAAACTCCCCGCCGACCAACAAGCCGAATTCGAGCGCCTCCAGCACGCCGCTTCTGTATCTTCCGCATTCCAGCCCCAGACCGAGACACCAGCTTCTGTAGCAACAACGCCCGCTACGTCGCAGGTCAGACATACCACGACGCCTGAAAAGACAGAGGATGTAAACGTGGGCTACTTCCGCGGCGCTCCGCCAGAGTTCGAGGGCGATACCAACCCAAAGACGGGAGAGGTCGGAGGCCCGAAGAATGAGCCTCTGCGATGGGGCGGACAGAGCGACTGGAGCTACAATGGACGGGCGACAGATTTCTAGAATATTGTCCTACGAGATCATTTCTGAACGACAAACCACTTGGGGCAACTTTTGGTGGCAAAAACACAAGACTGTACAAAACTGTATCATAGACGACTTAGACGCAACGGCTGGCGCCTTATGATTAAAATCTGCTATTATCATGATCAATGGGGGTATTTCTAATGCTACAAGACCTTGGTTCCCTTGTCCTGCAATGCAATGACACCAACGCCCTTTTATGCCCAAGTGACAAAATCGCGATAGCTCATCATTGATCCGTCTTGGCCTCGGTGTCCGTGGCCGTGGCCGGCGCTTCGGCCGCATCCTCCATGTCCACGTCCTTCTGCTGTTCGTTGACTTCCGCTTTGCTCGTTTCCTTGTTTTCCGCGTCGTTGGAGCTTGGCTGGTTCTCCTTATCGTCTTCGATAACATCTTGATCCTTGTCCTTTGGTTCCTTTGGCTCGCTTTGCTCCGTGTCCTTCTTCCTCCATGTGGCGGATATCTCTCCTCGTAAACGCCCTAACCGCTCCTTTTCTGTCTCTGGTGCAATTCCGTTGACATTATCGAGGCCTCCCTTGACCTCCCACATGGCTTTGCGCATGCGCTCCCGTCGAGCTTTGCCTCGAAGTCGTGCCTGCGGTTGTGCCCCATTTTCCACCCATCGTACACTCTTGATCATGAAGCTTATTCCGTCGTGAACCGAGTGGCGATGACCGTAGTCTCCACCAAATTCTCGACTCGAAATTCCATGCCTGGTCGAAGCAGAGTATTTGACCAAGCGAGGGAGAATGAGAATGTTGATATGTAAATCGCGTCGTGCAGGAATCGACATTGGTCCGCTCGCAGGAGGTGCCGTGATTAGACCCTCCGAATCTAGGTCGACGGTCGAGGTTACTGGCTTCTTACGTCGCTTGTCGCCGGTTCCCTGATCGAGGTCCAAAAGTGAGTTGTCTACATCTTCGTTCCATTCCCCTTTGATCCAACCACTGTGGATGCATGCGGCAACCACATCAGAATCGTCCGTGTAAACGTCGGTGCCCCAAAGATAGCCTCGTGACGTGATCTCTTCTCGAGAAATAGGCGATAGGTGGATTCGAGCTACCTTGACAGTCAAAGTACAGTTCTCCTTATTCTTAATCGTGTCCCAAGGTAGTGGCCTAGGGTTCGAAGCAAACGCTCGATGCGTGGGGGTGCTTGGAACGAGTCTTCCGGCTTTCAGTCCTGGTTCGTAGATGAAATCTCCGAGATGATGTCGTGGTCGATTCGAGACTGATTCCAACACAGCTTTCGACGATACTATTGTCTTTGTTCTCGGAGGAATGACCGGAGGAGCAGTCGGTGCCGGCTTCGCTGGCTGATGTTGGTGTGTATGCATTGGTCGGGGAGGGTGATGGTGGTGCGGTACAGGAAGGCCCTTTTCGCCAGTAAAGGCGCCTGTTTTGAAGCTCTTGAAGGGGGTGACACCACTCAATGGCGCAGCGTCGGCCGGATGGTGGTGGTGATGGTGCGGATGACTATCATGGTTAGCGGCTTCACAAGAAAACAACACGGCGACATACTGATGGTGGTGATGGTGCTGGTGCGTCTTGGGACGTTTGGTCCTGTTCGCAGGGGTAACGCGACCCGAACTATCATCATCGCCCTTTCCTTCTTCATCCTTGAGCTTTCTCCTTCTTCCTTTAGTACCCTTACTTCCGGCCTCTTGACCTGACTCGGGCGTGACGTTTTCTGGATCCTCTCGCTTAGCCAGACTGGCATTTGTAAAAGGCATGGCAGCAGATGCAATAGGGCTCGAGACCCCCATTACTCCATTACCAATACCTGCAAACATGCGACCAAATTCGCTCTTGATACCTGGCTCTCCAGTTGGGCCAGGCTGTTGTAATTGCGCGCCCTGTACGGCTTGCGGAAGCGGTGATATCCTACCCTTGCGGTTCATCTCTTGAATTGCCAACAAGTTACGTTGGCCATTGGGAGCGGACGCGTCGTCGCTATTCCGGTGCCTGGGGGAGTCGTACTGACCGGGACCGTGAGCTCCATTGTAAGCAATCGTTGGTGGCGGTGGCCCCTCTTCTGGTCTTCGATGCTGAGGTTGTTGTTGGGCGTGCATGAGGCTCATTCGGGCTCGATCGGGAGAGTCATAAGGCATTGGACCATGGGGCATATTTTGAGCAGACTGAGGGTGAGGACCTGGAGGGTATCGATCCGGTGGAGCGCCCTGATACGGGGGGCCGTGAGGAGGATAAGGCGCTGTAGAAGGAGGATAATCGGGGTGCGGTCGTTGGTGATCCATTGGGGCTCGATAGCTTGGATCAGGGCCTGGGCGACCCCATTGTGCATCTCGTGGGTCTCGTTCTCGCTCGCGTACTTCTCTAGGATCTCTAGCTTGAGGATCGCGAGGGTCCCTGATTTCTCGAGGGTCGCGCTCGGGCGGTCGGCCATAAGGTAAAGGATTCCGAGGAGGCTCACGGTGCCCGTAATCACCAGGATGTATTGAGTGCCTTCCTGAATCACTACCAGAGTATGCGCGCTCTCTCCTTTCTCGTTCGCGTTGTTCTACTTCGCCCATTCTCTCGCGCTCTGCCCTATATCGGTCATCATAGGGATGAGGCCGTAGACCAACTCTTTCGGGATTGTATTCCATGGTCGGAGGCCGGCCCATCTCGTCTCGTCGCCCATATGCTTCTTCTGGTCCAGGTGGTCGACCCATCTCCATCGGCCGAGGTGGCATGCCTGGGTAGGCCTTGGGCTGGCTGTTTGGCCTAGGGGGAGGCCCAGGAGGTAGCCTACCAGGTTCTCTCGCATGATCTGCAGAGCCAGAAGGATGTCTGGAGTATGCAGATGGTGTACTATAGCGCGGGACTTCGGGTGTCGAGTAGTGACCAGGTGGTGAATTTCGAGGCTCGTATGGTCGCTGATGGTCTGGTGTCTGAGGTCGACGAAACGGGGGGTAGTCGGCAGCGGCAGAGTGCATTCGCGGTGAAGCATGTACTGCAGTTGCGAAACCAGGTCCCGGTCCCGGTGCTGTAGAGTGTGGAGGGAAATGTGACGGCGGAGGTTGCGATTCGCGAAGGGCTGGAGGCGGACCACCCAACATTGACGATATCGACATGGAGCTATTACTACTACCAGATCTCGCAATCGAACTTAGGGCCGGTAGCTCTCGGCCGGAAGGAAAAGACATCGGAGGACCAACAGCGACAGGAGGCGCCCGCGGTGGAGGTGGCCCGTAGCTCATCATGTTGTGCGCCTGCTGAGGTGGTTGCGGCGGTTTTGACCCCGGTTGGGGCGGCGAAGTCGGAGGTGGCATTTCACGATTGAGATTTCGAAGAGGGTGATGAGCTGCAGAGGCCTGAGGATGCGCGATATTCGAGTCTTGACTTAGGTGGCGGGCGGTTGGAGCATAGAAGGGCGCGTCGGAGGGTGGTCGTTGGGGCGGGTTATGAGCGGCATACGCAAGGTTTTGATCGGGATTCAAATTGTGAAGATTCGGATGCGACGAGGCGCGCGCGATGCCATAAGAAGGCTGGGGTGAGGCCTGAGTAGAAAATGCAGCTGTTGCGCTGGCCGGGGCGCTTCCAGCAGATAAGTTGGTGATGACGCCGTTGGCGGTTGATGATGATGATGCTGCTGCTGCAGGTGTTGTAGTTGTTGTTGGAGAAGCGGAAGGGAAAGGAGAAACAGCGTATGGCGACGGCGAAAAGGGAAGCTTGGGCGGATGCCGTGGATCCATGGCGCCAAATTTTTAGCTCCAAAATTCCCTTTCCCTTTGAGGTTCCTTGAATCCACCCAATCCTACGCCCACCCCGGAAAATCTCCAAAAGAAAAAAAAATACCAGTCAGTGGAGAGAAAGAGAGAGTCCACTTTCGAGCTGTCGAGCCGAGTCAAAGTCGAGTCGGTGGGCGGCGCATCAACGATAACGCGCGAAGGGTGTCTTTGAGGTTGCCAAAGAAGGTTTGGAGCTCCTTGTAATTGTGTTTCGACGGTTGAGGTTGATTATGCAAAGCGGGAACGGGTGTTGACGTGCAGTGAATCAAAGCGCAGCGCGTTGAGAATTCAGTTCAGGGCAAAGTTGCCGTGAAAAATCAAGAACCAAACAGCTCAGGCTGTGATTATGCGACAAGGCAAGGCAAGACAAGGCGCGGCGGTAAGCAAAATGCAAGAGGGAAACGCAAGGGACACACACACACACACACACATTCACACTCACACACCCAGACGCACACATGCGACACGTGCCAGAGCAATCTTTCACCAGCCCAACAATCCAGGCAGGCAACAGAATAGACAATGTGATACTAACAATGTCCAGGTGGATGGATGCAAGAGGCAGATGTCTTTTTGCGCCACGACAAACTACACACGATCAAAAACCACAACGACGAACCCTCGATGTAACTTCCATCTACAACAGAGATGCGTTGGCTCAAAGACAATCACATTGATCTCTCTCTTCGATACTGATACTGTACGAATACCGTGTGCCGCCGGTCTAGCTCGTCATGGCAAGACCCGCGCCGAAAGATGGAACAGGGATTAACAGGGATCGGTCGACATGGGGGAGCGCCAGGGGAGGGGAAAGCGGTGGGCGCTAAATGGCAAGTAAGACATGGATGAGCGAGTGACACACACACGATGAGCAAAGACCCTGCTGTTGATGCGTTTGCCTTTCTTTGTTCTCTTTTGCCTTTGTTCAACTTGGATGGAAGGCCGGGAAAGTCAGGGCTTGTGGTGTTTGTCCAACGGTAACATGCAGGCAGTCAGGCAACGGCAGCATAGCCATGGGTTTGAAGCTCCAACAATGCGACGTCGAACCAACAGCTGCTGCTGGCTGACTCGGGAGCTGGTTGAAGCTGGAGCTTGAGCTTGAGCTGTCGAGATGCAGCAAACTCAGTTATCTGGTCGTCGCTAAACAATAAGCCAGAGAAACGCATTCTCAGCGGCATCTCTTTCACAAAGCGACCTCACAGTAAGACCCTCAACAACACGGTAACCCATTCTCCTCTACAAATCTGCTCCCTCATGATTAAACGACTCATCATGGCCATGACGCCAGAAAGGAAAATCTCCAACAAAAAGCTTTGGGGCTAAAATAGGCCCAAGCCTTGTCTGCCGTTGGATCATCCAATAGGAGCAAAGTAAAATGCGCGCCAACAACAGGGGTCATGTGTTCTCACTGTCCGGTTGTTGTCCTCACATTCCCGAGACGACTCAGACTCGTAGTGTCTGAGTTTCTTGTTGACGGTAGGTAACATGTTGTTTTGATAGGTACTCTGATGTGTGCACAGACAGACAGACAGACAGACAGACAGACAGACCCTTCAGAGTTTGATGCCGCGCAATAGTCCTCCCGCTCGGGGAAACTCCCGCTCGCGGATCACTAAATAACCCTGTCATATTATGTTCATGTTCTCTCTGGCCATGACTTGTAGTGACGTTACCCCATATCTTTTGGTTGAGAGCTGGCATGTCGGCATCCAATCACCCCTGGCCCGTTTCCATTTATGGGCACAGCGAAATGAGCGGGACAAACCTTTTGTCTCTTATTTTTCTTTTTCTTCTCTGGTTTGATTTCACCGCCTACTCGGCAACCCTGACCGTCATTCCGTCACTGTCAATGCATGTAGACAGAAATCTCAGTTGCTCTGCATCTACCCGCTTCTCCTCATCGTATCTGGTCCATGCTGTGTACACCTACAGTACGAATGACTACAGTAGTGTATTGTTCGTGCGGTGTCGATCAATGCAGCGGTCCCTGTGGCTTTCTCTCATCGACGAACCATCTCCATTGCTTGATTCATATATCGGCAGGGGCCCGCGACTAATATCGAGATATACCGAGGTCTAGTCAAAATTTGCAATTTCTTAGAGGTTAACTCGAACAAGCTGGTGTAAGTGCACCGGATATTCTACCTTTTTATGTATCTATAATAAAAGACATTTAATCTCTTTCATAACACAGAATGTTATAGCAGGCGTCTATATTTAGCATATTAATGCAATTACGATCTTGCGTATCGTGTCGCGTCGTGATGTCATATGCCTACCCTAAAACAAATTATGACCCGAAGGTGAGTGTGGTATTATCTTAAAACGTGTTAAGATACACATTGGATTATGAATTTCCTAGAATCTCATGTATATAACATGTTTCTTCGTTAAAGTCTCCTTTCTTCTCCAAAATGTTTATCTGGTTTAAATCCACAGAGTTTGTAGTTAACACCCATCCCATCTTTTCAGCTTACCGAGTAGATTACAGATATCTTACACGGCGAGTCTCCCTGATGGAATATACAGATCGATTGTGTCTGTATACTATGTCTACAGCCAGGAAGATTCTGTGATTGCAATTTAATGCAATGTGATATATTTAATATATCTAACCTTCATAACTTGAATCTATCGCACGCTGGACTTGGGCCAGCCATTTTGTAGGCCACGTCTAGATCATGGCAAAGGCCGAGCCTAGCACAAAAAACCTGTGAACACATCATCCTTGGCCTGGTCAGAAGAGCGAAAGTTCCTCTCAATAGGTAGCCAAAGGCTGTTCCGTGAACATTATGAGGCCCCATACCACAAAATTTGACCTATATACAAGAACATCCGTCAATGCGCTGGTTCATTGATCTGGCGGCCAATGTCTGTTACGGCAGTGCCATCAAGTGCCAAGGGCAAGTTACTGAACTGCCCTTGCATTCATTAAGATATCTCCTGCCTATATAAACTTCTTTGCTCGGCTTCGTATTCTCTCCCCTGCATTCAACTTGGAGCACACTTGAGGGAGCCCATCATGGCATTCAAACGACTTGGCGATTACATCGAGCGCATCCAAGCCGCCGATGAGAATTCTCCAAAGCCATCAGATCGACCATTCAACAATGGTACAGCCAAGAGCCCCCCTCTTCTTCGACCTCGAGGTGTGAACCGCATTCTGCTCTTCCCTGGATCGTTCAACCCACCTCATCAGGGCCATCTCAACCTTCTGAAGCACATTTTCGAGAACGCAGGAGATGATCTACATATTATCGCAGTGATCATCCTAATTACTGATGATGGTAGACTGAGACTCAAGCTCGACTATAGATCTGAAAATAAGAACGCCATCCTCCTCCCCCGCGAACAGCGAGCCCACCTTTGGCGTGGTAACGGGATCCCAGTGGACTGGGCATGGGTATACGACAACTCTGAAGCCAGCTGGGCGGACTTTCGAACCAAGCTCATTAGAGAGTTGAGCAAAGATCAGATCGAGCTCAAGTTTACTCTCCTGTGCGGTCCAGATGCCATCACCGCTGATGGCGGGTATAACCATGAGTACTGGGACTGCCCTGACGCGATTACTAGCGACATCTCGAGACCTGTAGACTTTCGCTACCCAAACACTCTCAGACAGATTGCGGGATACTCACCATGGGAAAGACTCAGCTACGACCGTGGTAGGCTTGAGAGACAGATCCGAGCTAGACTACGAGGTAAACAGGAGTCAGGTAAGAACTCTTCCAAGACTCATAAAGGGATATCAGCTAACAGTCAATCAACAGTTGTGGAAGAAGCCTTGATGAAGGCATTTAACAAATTGAGTGCCATATCCATCTGTCGCAGTCTACGAAAGCTAAAGGGCACGATCAGGTTTTTGCCCTGCAATCTTGACCAGAGACCAGCCGATGCGCCTAGCTCCACCAAGGTACGAGAAATCATTGCGACTTCATCTGAGGATGAGTTGGAGAAGAAACTACAGGGGATAGCTCTGCACCCGCAGTTGCTGGTAAAGTATGTCAAGGCTCAATCTGAGTATGCGAAGCAGCCTGGTGCTGTAGAGAAACAAGTCGAGGACCAGTAGGTAGATAAGACTGGAGCCTGTTATCAGGAACACTTATGACTGGAAAAACACCTAGGAAGTTGTTCATTGTAAGATGCATAAGCGGGTGTATATTAGGAAATTCGTATCAACCATAACTGTCCGAAGCCGAGTTATCAGTTAAAATGAATGTGTGATGGCAATAGTGTCGACATGTTTATCGTCACTTTGGACGCTCTCCCTCATGTCGCAAGGGGATAAGACCTTCTTCAAAGCCCCAGCTTCTCACGACATGAGGGAGAGCGTCCAAGATGACGACGAACACGATCCTTTCGTCCATACTTCTTCCCACAAGCTTCGCACTCCCCACTCAAGTCTGGCATCTTCTTCTCCCTGGCATAAGCCTCATGATACACCCAGCAGTGCCGAAACATGTCCCTCTTATCCGCTGCATCAAACCTACAGTCATTGTAGAACTCACATCTGAACCGGCGGTTGTGGCATCGATTGATGTGCTTACTACTCCCGGATTAGATGTGTAATCATGTTTGGAGTTGGGGCTTACGTGAGTGGTCCTCCTACTTTCCACATCGTACCACAGCATCGCTTGTATTCAGAACCTGGGTCTCTATCAGCAAATTTGGGAGAAGGAGGTCTTAAATCGTGCTTGACTTACTAAAGTTATCCTCACCCAGGCTACGGCTTTCCGGTGTAGCCTCCTCCGAGCTGCTCCTCTCATACAATCCCGCTTTTGTATCGGCCAATCCACTGTCGTGCAAATCGGAGCCGAAACTACTTGCATGACTCCCAGACTATATCCGAGGCCTGGGAGAGGTGGTAAGAGGGCTAGTTGAAGCATGGCCGACGTAGGTTTGCGGCGAGTAGTTGACGTCAAAGTTGGCAGAACTTGTGGGACTGCTCTCTGAGACAGAGTACTGATAGGGATTGTGCACTTGTTGATTTGGGTTGAATTGAGAGGCATAAGTTCCTAGGTTGTGCATAGATTCCCATTCTGGACTGTCCATCATGGACCGGAGTCCTGTTTTTAAGTCAATCTGATGTTGGCTGAGGATTGGATGCAGACACGTACTCTCTTCTGGGAAATCTCTCTCAATTTCGAAGCGACTGAAGTCTAGTTCCATGTTGAACAAGAGAAAAAGGCATATGGAAGTCTTGCGAACTTGAGAGCATACATGCAAAGACTGTCACGAACTTGAAAAGTCGTAACAGTTCTTGATTGCTTCTGGAACTGATGCCCAGTATAACAATCGATCCTACCATTCAGAGATAAGAGAACAAAGCGAGGGACTAAGAGCAGTTTATATATCTTTTTGTAGTATCGAATGTGCTTAGAACCTTGGAAACCTCAAATCCGCCCATCCGCCCTTTAATCTATTTCCGCTGCATGGGGCCGACCGATCTCGCCATGGCGAGTTCCCAGCTGAGCGCCAATCTGCAAATGAGAGACAAAGATTAACAGTGTTGGTAGATACATAGAAAGCCTCACGGGCCGCCAAAACTGGCCAGGTCATGTTGGCTGCGGCATAGATGCATGTGTGATTGGTGAGAGGTACACGATGGTGGGAGGACCCTGGATTAAATGTGCTCAGATAACCTTGATATGTGACGTGGACAGTCGGCCCCCATTCCATACTGTTCGAACATGTTCGTTTCGGGTTGTAAATTGGTGTTGCTCGCAGCCTTGTTTTGTACTGTGTTGTCTAGTTGGACTGGGGAGCAGAAGCACAGTCAAGGTTGAATACGTTTTCTTAGGTAAAGTAATCTTTAATCAGATAATCTCTTTGGAAGATCCCATTGATAAACGAGGGCATAAATAATGGATACGGACATGTCTTGGAATACAAGTTATCGAATGGTGCATGGTATTGCCATCCTTTAAGACAGTCAACCTATAGGAAGCTCAAGTTCAACCAACCATGGGAAGTGATAGGAATCTTCTTCTGACCCTTGAATAGCAGCGTTGACAAAGAGTGTTTGATCACCACGCATGAGTGGATGATCATCACCTTTGCAATGCTTTGCAAGACAAACGTGCGCTTCCTTGTATCTTCTTCTCTTATCATATTTCTCTTTGATCATCTCCGGTGTATTGAATTTTCCATCCTCAAGCCCAGCAAGGCTCTCTATCACGACAGACTCCTCGTTCCTAATAGCCGTAAAATGCGATGGTGATTCAGGCACCGGGTTTCGCCATTTCACCAATTTGGCACCCCAACCATCGTGAACGTGACCAAAGCAGTGCATGAGAGGCTTGGCGCTGGCGATTGCTTTGAAGAGACCAGGGCATCCCATGCGTTCCTTGGAGGCTGTCATGTCAAAGATGCCTTGGGGAGGTCCGTGAGTAATGGCAATGTCAACCTTCTGACTTATAACCCAATCATGGCCTTCTCCTGGATTATATTGAAAGCCCCAGTCATCGGTAGATGGGGTGTATGGACTTGCATAAACCGTCAAGTGTGCTCCGTTGGCGAGGTCAAAGTGATGATTACCCTCGTCAAGGAGAGTGACACCTGCGCTAACAGCCTCTTTAAGAAGCTCTCTTGCTTGCCCAGATGTACGGTATTCTCGCTCAATTAAATCTTGTTCCAACGGAGGTCGCACTTCCCCAATTTTCTTCTTAAACATGGGCGTATCGAGAGTAAAGTCATGGTTGCCTGCTATGACAAGCTTGAGCGGAGCTTTGAGTTCTTTGGGCAGACGTATAGATGCTTCAAATTCGTTGAGTTTGGACTCTTGAGTGAGATCTCCGCAGTGAATGACCACATCGACAGGATCCAAAGGCTTTCTGTCGTTGGGAAATTCTTCTCCGTGTGTGTCGGAGAGGACGAGAAATCGAGTTTTGACTGTCTGCGCTGCCATCGCTGGAATTCTTCAGCGCTGAAATGAAAGGAGTGCAAGAATAAAATGGATGTTTAGACTTTCAAGGAGAAAGAGGAAAATCAACTTTATATATCGACGATATCAAACTTTGCCATGTTCTATATACCCGGATATGCACTTGTCAAAGCGTATTGTGCAGCGAGCCTCAGACATTTACTTTTCATACCGTGAGAAGGTATTAGAGGCGTGGTGAATGAGTATGTACCAACCAAATCGTCATTCTGAACCTTAGAATCTCAATTCCTTTAAGGGTCCGGAGGGTGGAGCCGTAGAACCCCGGAAGCCCCCCGGATCGGCCGGAGATTCGGCCCCGCCCCACGTGATGTCACCGACCTGTCGGGTTGGCCCGCTTTAGCGACTTTAGAGCTTCCTTTAAGCTTGCGCAATCAACAGCCTCGCATCTCCGATCATCACCCTTTCCCTCAACATCGAGCATGCGTGACGATGATGCTGATCGCCGCCCGCTGAGATATGAGGCGGCTCCCCGAAAGGGTGAGTCGTGGTGGGCAAGCACAGCACTTATCGTGACGGTGCCGCTCCTCATTCTCCTGACCATCTTTATGCTCGCGCCTCACCTACACTTTCTTTTCAATCTTGGAACTACGGATATGAAACTTACAAGTGCAATTGCTATTTGTCCAGCTCTAGCCATGGCGCGGAACATTACCTTTCATAAGGATGCCCCCCTGGCTCCTACTCCATTGCCCCCATCTCATGCGGCTTCAGATGGTGCGGAAATCATCCACATATTCCAAACGCTTGGTCGGTCAACAACGTGGAAGAGTATTGCCAATATTACTTTTGAAGGAGACACGTTTGAGCCCGAGGGTCTAGTGCGCTTAAGTAGTGACCGTTATGTGGTCAGTTCGGGCCATTGGACTGAGCCAACTGAAAAGTATGGCAAGATCATCAATGGAACAGACCGAACAGCTGGTGCAGGGCTTGCTCACTTGATGGTATACAACGGCAAGGGCGAGCTTTTGGCTGACGCGACTATCACAAAAGAGGGCGAAGACGAGTATCACAATGGAGGCATTGATTACGATGGCCAGTACATCTGGGGAACTATCGCGCAGTACCGACCCAACAGCACTGCATACATATACCGGACAGACCCAACCACATTGGTGCCAGAGCGCGTAATCAACTACAATGATCATCTTGGAGGCATTGTGCACGATACTCGCGATAATCTCGTTACGGCTCTCAATTGGGGCGGACGCGTTGCTTCTACATGGGATCTCAAGACCGCCAAAACGGGATGCGACGCAGCTCCCAAGCCAGAAAGGGTTGTACGAAACCCCAGCCACTTTATCGACTATCAAGACTGCAAATGGCTCGGCCACAGTCACTTCTACGGCGGCAAGAGCGTCATGCTTTGCTCAGGCGTCGCGACAATTGACGGCTACAACCTAGGCGGCATCGCGCTCGTGGATGTCGAAACTATGATTCCTCTGGCCGAAATACCTATCGAACTTGAGAGCAAGTTGGGAGTGAGATTGACGCAGAACCCAATGGACGTCAGCGTTACAGATGGCAAGCTGAGGCTTTACCTGTTACCGGATCAGCATAACAGCACCTTGTACATTTACGAAGCCCAGCCGTAAATCTCGTGTCAAGGCAATGTTGGTCCAAAACCATCCTACAATGTTTGTGGCGCTGCACTGCCATTGCTGGTGCCTGTCCGTGGTGACGCCGGCGATTACGAGGCTCACTTCGCTAGCATAGGCAGATTCGCCAAGCATCACGAAATTCGGTGCCTGGAAACAGAGTCGGGTATAACTTCCATATCATTGACCATGATAGTTCCCCTCTATCTGAATTCTGTTGGTTTCGCCAACCATCAGTTATCACAATGGCTTCCAATAAGAATATGACACCACACTTCGAACTGAGTGGTCTACCACTCGAGTTACAAGATCTGATATGGAGTTTCACCCTTCCCGATCGTCGCATCTTTCACGTCAGAAAAATCTCGAGGCAAAAGTCGCCAAACGACTCGACAAAACGTGAGATGTGCTTTCATTTTCACATCTGTCACGTACTTCCCGTCGCTCTACAAACATGTCGAGAGTCTCGCGTCGTCGCAATGCGCGAGGGTTTCTTCCTTTCACCTTGCGGAGATAACCCCGGGGTATGGTTCAGACCAAAAACCGATATCCTTTACTTTGACCGAAACCAACGGACCACATTCCAGATTAAAGCAGGCCAATCTCGAATCACTGTTCCTGGCTGGGATCGCGTACTTAACGTCGGTATCGAATGGCGCGCCTTCTTTCGAGATACTCCTCGCCCGTCTAGAGATGAGACAACGGCCAGCTACTGGAGAGGAGCCATAGAACCATTATACGCTTATATGCCCAGCATGCGAACAGTCAACTACATCCTGCCGAAACTGCGACATAAGGGCGGCATGATGTGGGGACGAGAACCGTACCGAGCAGAAAGCTATGAAGCTGTACTTGCTCCTCTGCCCGAGAACGTTCAGATTCCATGGGAGACGACTCGAAATCGAGGTCAAGATCGAGTATCTCTGCTGAACGACATCCGGGGTACTATTGGTCTTGCACCGCTGCTGATGACGTGGGAAGAAGTGAAGCGGGATATTGAGAAAGGGTTTGAGGAGGAAGAGTCTGATCACGGACATGTTGGTAAATCTCCACCTGAGATTATTGGCTGGTGGTTGACGAGGGAAGGCATTCCTACTTTTCACGAGAACCCACAGATTCGACTATTTGACTCTTGAGAACAAGGAACAGTATTATGATAATGTCATCTTGATGCAGCGCCTTTCAACCCCAACTAGATACCTATACCATGCCTTTGTTCGTAGCAATCTTCAACTCAGACTCCTCGCTTTAACGCCAAATAATTGGTGCCTTAGGTGTTACTACATCAAGACGGCATGTGTAAAACCTCAATGTTGTTACCCAAAGGATCAAGAACAAAGGCCGCATAATATCCAGGCCTATAATCTCTCACCCCCGGCTTTCCATTATCAGTCGCCCCAGCCTTCCTACATCATACCATTAGCACTCAATCACCCCATTTCTGCAAGATCAACTTACATAGCAACCTCATGCCACTCATCAACATGCTCCCGGTCCTTCCCATTCCAAGCAATATGCACCGGCGCCGTACGATTCTCGAGCTTCCCATCATACTTCTTCAAAGAACCCTCACCACCACCACCGAGCCAAAAGTCGAGACCGTGGCCATCCTTGGGTCCAAAGCCGCAGAAGCTGCTGTTTTTGTTACCCTGGCCTTCAAATTTGAGCTCGTAGCCTAGAGGAGCGAGGATGGCTTTATAGAAGTCACGCATTTCGACATAGTAGTCGCCGACGGGGAGTGCGATGTGCCCAATGCCCATTGTTGCGGTGGTCAAGTGAGAGATAGTTAATTGATAGAGAGGAGTGTGTTGATTGAATGTCTGAATTGATTCGAGTTCACAATGGGAACCCACGTTCTTAAGTAATCATTTCAATCCCTGCACTGCCAAAATGAGATTCACGGTGATACATTGCATTTCCCCTCATTGTCGTGAACGTGAACGCCCCCTCACATTCCGTGGCGTTTCCAGTAATTATCTGACCCGGACTTTGCCTCAAGTCCGTAAACTATCCGATTGAAGAGTCCTTTATATGCAAGAATTACACCCCATGAGTCACGCGGTAAGAAATTCAATTCATTTGGAGAGTAGTAACTTCATTTCTCATAAACTACCAAAGAACTGAAGCATTGCCGTCGGCTCAGGGATTGACTCTATGCAGGTAGCCTTCCAATGTACTCGTGTATAAGATCAAAGAAAATGGAAATACCAGGCGTAAGCCGGACAAAGGGTTCATCCGTTTCTGCTAATCCTTCTAAGAATGCGAGACATGTGCTATACTTCTCTTTGACTCTTCTTCCTCTTGTTCCACCATTTTTCTAGACGAACATAAAACTAAGCTTGTACTAACCTTGAAGTGTGGCTTAAGTCTTCTGCCACCGTTTTCTCAGCACCGTTAACCCAGATATAACAGTTATACTGGTATGAGGTCAGCACAAAATCTGTATGGCTCTTTACGAACCGCAGAGTTGGGAGCCGCTTTGATGGTCTAATCTAGTCGATTGAGAACTCGGGTTAGGCTGGCCTCAAAGTTCAGCTCTTGAATTCATGAATCCAAGGAAACTGCCTTTACAACACGAGAATAATTCTGCCAAGTTGGTCCCGCCGATCATGTCCAGTTCTTTTGTAAGTGCTGACAGCCAAGCCAAGCCAAGCCAAGCCCCCAAACATAAACGCCAGGTCAGCCCTACCGAGATATCATGAAAATAATTCGTGCCCATATTACTATCCAACCATATCCGATGCGATAAATCAGCTTGAGGAAAACAAGAGGATCAATAGTCCTATGTCTTTATACCTCGACCCCTTCAAGCAAACTTCACACAAGGTATCATTAGTGAAGTTTTGGATAGGAAGAAAATATTGTGCTGTTCCACCATATACGATGTTCTAGCTATTGCCTAGATTTACAAGATGCAGCATCTCACAGCAATCTTCCAGCTCACCTCAGCCAACACCTTGCACCGCATACCGCCCAATAGTCTCTTGCCAGTTTGCTACGTTCAGCATGAGCATTTGACCTAGCGCTGACTGGCGAAAATATGCCGCATATCATATCGAATCCGGGGTGAAATCATGATCTAAGAAGGTTCGCCCTGTTTATCAAATGACAAGCTACACCCAAGTTGACCGACATTGGCTGTGTAGAGAGATTCAGCATTATGAGTGATGGCCATTGGTTTACTCGGGGGAGATGATACGAACTGGCAACACTACTGAGCGGCACGTCCGACCTTTGATGTAAGCCGCATGCCTTAGCATAGCAATGTTCGTGAGCGCATGTTGTCATTGCAAACGATAACCGCATGAGGTAGTGTCCATATCAAGTATAATACAGCGACGATGCCACTACGATATTGTCTAGTCTTCTCAGAGATCATCTTTCTCAGGGACCAGCAGTTGCCCTGTTCTTCGACAAGATGCAGTTTTCACTCTCCTCTATCATATTCCTATCTCTGCTGCTTCAGTCGTTCATCACTTCAGTCTCAGCCACATACTGGAACAGAACGAAGCACTTTGATCTAACAGTAACATGGGAGAACTATGCACCAGATGGCTTCACACGGAAGATGTTGCTTGTCAACGGGCAGTCGCCTGGGCCACTACTTGAATTCAACCAGGACGATCAAGTCGTTGTACGAGTCCACAATCATTCGCCACAGAATATTACTCTCCATTACCATGGTAAGGAGCTCCTTTACTCAGAATATTCAAGAGACTAACAACTCAGGCATGGAAATGAAAGGCACCCCTTGGTCCGACGGTGTCCCAGGAGTAACCCAACATCCCATCGAGCCAGGATGCAGCTTCACCTACAAATTCGAAGCAACCCAGTACGGCAGCTACTGGTACCACTCTCACTTTCGAAGCCAGATCGAAGACGGCCTCTTGGGACCCATCATCATCCATCCAAGACCTCACGAGCCGAACCCCTTTCATTTGATATCCGATGATGAAAAGACTCTATACGCAATCCAAGATGCTGTAAAACACGTTCAACCACTGGTCATTTCTGACTTTATACATCTCACCTCGGAGCAAAAATGGGATATGACTCTGGCTGCTGGTGTGGAGGACTCATGCTATGACTCGATTCTCTTCAACGGCAAGGGAAGAGTCGAGTGTCTGCCCAAGGACGTCATAGAAGCCAATCTTAATGAAATTCAGAAGGCTTATCTCGCTGCTGTACCAGGAGGTGCCGAGTTCACAGACAAGGCGTAAGTAGCCGAGACCCTCTGACCGATACAAGACTAACTGTGACCAGCTGTCTCCCTGCTTCAGCTCTCATGGCCATTGCCGGCGGAGGAGGTAACGAAGAAGCTCTTCTCCCAGGAACATTCTCCGGCTGCAAAGAAACAAAAGGTGATATCGAAGTCATAAAAGTGTCCAACAAGTTCCATGCCTCAGCTACCTGGCTTGCGCTCGATATAGTCGGTGCTACGAACTTTGTCACGGGAGTCTTCTCCATCGACAGCCATGAGGTGTGGGTTTATGCCATGGACGGGTCGTATATCGAGCCTCAAAAGGTAAAAGCGATCCCTGTTACAAACGGCGATAGGTACTCTATCTTAGTTAAGATCGACAAATCGGGCGATTTCAAGATTCGCTTCAACGCCAATGTCGCGACGCAGATTATCACAGGCCATGCGATTCTCTCCGTCGACGGATACGGCTATGAACAAGACTCCGAGCCCTATATCAACATCGTCGGTCTTCCTGCATCAAAAGATGTTGTAGTTTTCAACCAAAACATTGCGTTTCCCTACCCACCGAGCCCCATCTCACCTACTGCGGATGTCACCTTCAACTTGAGCATGAGAATCGACGGTGCTTCTTATCTCTGGGCACTAAACGACACTGGTCTCATGTCTATCGATCTCGATGTCCAGAAACCTACTCTCTTTCATCCTCAACCCTACATCAACAATAATGTCACCATCTCGACAAAGCTAAACCAGTGGGTTGATCTTGTCTTCATCGCAGCCCTAGTTCCCCAGCCACCACATCCTATTCACAAGCACGGAACAAAGATGTACCAGATTGGTTCTGGAACCGGCACTTTTAGATGGAGTTCCGTTGAGGAAGCGATCAAAGAAATTCCTGATCAGTTCAACATCGTGAATCCTCCTCGTCGCGATGCATTTGCTTCGCTTCCTGCAGAGAAGGAACCGAGTTGGGTTGTTGTTCGATATCATGCATCTGACCCTGGCCCTTGGCTCCTGCATTGTCATATTAACAATCATATGGTGGGTGGTATGTCGATGGTGATTCAGGATGGCGTGGATCATTGGCCGATTGTTCCTGAAGAGTACGCTGAGGGCGGGAATGGGGAATAGGAAGATGTGCTATCACAACCGCAGCTTGGACACAACTTGATCCTTCAAGTCTGTTGGTAAATGATTTTTAATTAAAATACTTTGTATGTCATCTTGTAGCCTTAACTCCTTGGTAAACTATCTTCTTCAACCTCAGCCAGATACCGCGTATTACATGATTCTCTCATTCCCACCAAGCAGCCTTTATCTTGGGCTCCTCAGACTCTCCCTCGGAGCTTTTATCAGGCACCCACTCATACAGAATATCTGTTCTCATGGTGTACTTTATCCCCTTATGTACCTTTGCTCCCTCATGGAAGAGCCCCTTGTGCTGAAAGATTAGCACACTACCTACCTTTGGATTGACATCAACTCGTGCCTCTCCCCTTCTATCAAGGAATGATGTCGCGCCGCCTTGAAGCTCTGATTCGGGGTTATGCAGATTAGAGTCGTTGAGATAGAGATGTACTGTGTAAAAGGTCTCAAACTCCTTCCCAGGCCCTGAAGTGTAGTAATATGGGCCATCACAGTGAGCTGAAATCGTCAGTGTTGCATATGAAAACGTGGCATTTGACTTACGCTTGAAATACTGCCCAGGCGAGTACTTTAGGAAACGCATCCTCTCGTTGAAGCGACTAAAGACCCATTTCCCTCCCTCCATATAAGGCTCTTTCGGCACAACAGCCAGCATCCCACGCAGTCCTTCAGCTTGAGCGCAACGCTCCCACAGTCGATCGACGACCGTTTGCTCGTTCCAAATGATGCGATCACTCTCACGATATCCCGGCGCATGAGCCTCCCATCCAGGGCCGGCACTTACAAGGGCCGGCCTCCACGGCGATTCAGTCTTGTTATCACGTGGAACGGAAGCCTCTGCGAGGGAGAGAAGTTCACGACATTCATCGGGAGACAGGACGTTTTCGAGAACGATGGCGGTATGGCCTGCGTATTGGGGGAGTTGAGAGTTTGCAAAGTCGATCTGGTAGGATGAGATAGATTCTGAAGAGGGGGAAGTGAGAAAGGAGTCTGGGATGGGGATTTCGTTGGATGTGTAGTTTGTTCGATGCATGGTTGTCTTTGAAGGGTCTTGAGGTTTTACGGTGAATGACGAGGTGGGTTTGGATGTAAGGCCAAGTTTGGAGGCGAGATTGGAGAGCATGCTGAAGATGGATATGTTACTCAAAATGTACAATATAGCTGCCTATTAAGTAAATAATCCTAGAAAGGACAGTTTATAATGATATTGACATTATTGTTGTTGCCTGTCTTACATATAAGTAGGCATCCAGCGAGATGGGGTGGCTCATACTCCACACAGCCACCACTAGTCTTACGCCGTGGCTAGCTAGGCTTTCACGACGAAGAGTCCTAGTATTGATGGCTTAAGATGGCCCTAGTCGCATTTCAAGGACTGTTAGAGCTGTGGCGATAGTCTGAATTCGTCTAGTTTAGGCTGTGATGTAGTGAAGTAATTATGTACTTAGGTGGGATATACCTCACTTTAGATGAGGAGAAAGTAAGACGTAGTGGGTATTTAGACACTTTAGGCACATTAAATAGGGAAAGTAAAAGATAAGAAAAGGTAAGAGGATTATGTAGGTACTTTGGAGAGATCCAAGTCTAAGATCAGGGCTGTTTTATAAAAGTCTTTTATTACATTAGAATATTGAGGCGCTGGTCGGAACTTATCATCTCCGTTGCTTAGGCATCTTCTTTTCCTCCATTTCCTCTACATCCTTCTTTTTATGGAAATGCGGCGCCAATTCTGCGAGCCACCTAGGTTCAATCGGCATAACGCTGCGCATATATTCCTTGGTCGTCTGCACGAGCTCAAAATAGACCACCATCTTCTCCGGCGGGTCGATGGCCATCAACACACTGCTGGGATGAATCCAGACAGTCGTATTGTTCTTGACCGTCCTGTAGCTGTCGCCGCTCTTTTGTAGCCTTGCAGCGTTGGGGAAGAAACCGGCTGTGATGGCTCGTTTGATGGGGCGGAGGTTAGAAGCACCGCATGTGGAAGGGGCAACTTCGACACGCTCGCATAGCTTTGCTAGTTGCTCGCGGACATCGCGGGCTCGTGTCAACGAGCGCTGCTGTAGGAAGTTTTCCTTGGCCCAAACGGGGGAGAAGTCGCTGTCAACCCACTGATTCCACACGTTAAGTAACGTAATGTGATCGCCGCCGTCTTTGATCGTAAATCGGTTTCGAGCGCTGTCTGCATGGATCTTCTTGTCTTTGGGCCGGAAGAAGAGCGCAGAAGCCTCGCCAAGCATCGACACGATAGACAACACCTCCTCCACACACCCTTCCTTGTCTGCGGCCAGCACAGCCTTGGCCAGCATGGGATCAGTAGGGAATTCGCCCATTTGACGTCCAAGCTTGGTCAATTCTCCGCGGTGATTCAGCGCCTGCAACGCAAACAGCTGGTTCAGCGCGCCGATCAGAGCTTCTGTGGGTGGAGGATCCATGAATTCGAAGTCAAGGAGCTCGTTGATACCTAGGGACTTTAGCTGGAGAACGACGCCATTCAGGTTTGTCCGTTGAATCTCAGGTGTAGTCGATTCATCCATTTCGTTCATGTATGCAAACTTGGTATAAAGACGGAAACACTTTCCGGGGCCGACACGACCGGCTCGACCACTTCGCTGGTTGGCGGAAGCTCTCGAGCAAGGGACAACAACCAGGTTTGACATGCCTGTTGCCGGGTTGTAGACGTTTTCCTTGACATAACCCGGGTCGATAACATAGACAATACCGTCAATAGTCAAACTGGTTTCGGCAATATTAGTAGCTAACACGACCTTACGAGCTCCTTCTGGTGTAGGTTCAAAGATCTTTGACTGTAATTCGGACGGCAAGTTGGCGTAGATAGGGCAAATAACCAGTTCCTTGATACGGTTGCCGAGCTTCTTTGCTGTTTCTGCAATTTCGAGCTCGGCTGCTTCAATCTCATCCTGACCAGTGAGGAAAATCAAAATATCGCCCTTGGGCTGTGTTGTGTGAATCTGGAATGTTGTCGTAATGGCCGCAGCTAGGTAATTGGCTTCCGGAGCAGGAGTGTAGTAAATATCAACTGGATATCGTCGACCAGGGATGTTGAAAATGGGCGCATCGTCAAAATATTGTGCAAATTTCTCAGCGTTCATGGTAGCCGAAGAGATGAGTAGCTTCAAATCAGGTCGCTCTCTTGACAAATCTTTGATCAATGCCAACAAGATATCTGTGTGTACTGTGCGTTCGTGAGCCTCATCAATCATCAGGGCTGAATATCCTGCCAGATCCGGCTCTGTCATGAACTCTCGGAGCAACATGCCATCGGTCATGTACTTGAGGACGGTTTTATCACTGGTGCAGTCCTCGAAACGAATAGTGTATCCAACTTCGTTGCCGACCTTGACGCCCACCTCCTCAGCGACACGAGCTGCTACACTCATGGCTGCCACTCGTCGAGGCTGCGTGCATCCCACCTTCATGCCGTTTTTGGTATATCCCGCCTCGTGGAGATACTGCGGTAGTTGAGTCGTTTTTCCACTACCAGTCTCTCCAACAATGACCAGGACTTGATACTGTTCCAGCGCAGCGAGGAACTCATCTCGATATTGGTAAATGGGCAGGCTCTTTCTCGTATCTTGGATCGATAATGCCTTCTTCTCAGCTGCGTCGATTTGCGCCTCAAGGAACCGTTGCTCCTTGGTTAACTTTTGGTCATCGCCTGGCAGCCGAGAATCCAGGTTCCATTGGATATACTGCGCATCATCCATAACGTAGTCATATTCGTCATTTTCCCTTTCCGCCCGCTGAATCTGGGCTTTTGCCTTTGCCGCTTGCTCTCGCTCCCATTCTTCGTGTTCGGTAACAAACTTCTCCTGGCCATATTCGTCCTTTTCGACGTACCGCTTGTAAAGAGCTTCTTCCTTCTTTTTGCGATCGAGTTTTCCTTTTTCGGTGATATAATCTTGGGGCATTTCGTATCCGTCTCGGTGATCATCAATCTTGAGGCGCTCTTCGGCCAATCGCAGGATTTCTCTGTTCTTTGCAAATTCGGCCTTTTCCTTCTCTGATAATCGGACGCCACTCCTAAGCTCAGCCGTTTCTTCTGCGACTTGCTTCCGTAGAAGAGCCAGTCGTTCGGCTTCTCGCTTCTTGAGGTATTCCTGTCGCGATCGTTCCCGAATATCGGGTAACGCCTGGTTGCGCGCTTCGGCATCCTCAGCGAGTTTCCTTCTCGACGAAGACTCTCCTCCGTCGTCATTCCTTGACTTCTTGCCGTCTTTTTCTCTTAGCCGCTTGGCAAAAGCCTCGCGTTCTTCGATGTCCTTTTTTCGGGCCAATTCCTCTTTTGCGCCGTCGGATAGGTCATCCTCCTTTGGTCCCTCTTCTTGTCCATCGTGGCTCAACTTGACCCGCTTGCTTGCCGACTCTTCAAATTCGCGGTCGTCTTCTTCGAATTCGTCGGATGGAGGTTCCTCGTCGCCCCATCGATCATCGAAGTCGGCCTTGTCATCTCGCCGTCGATATTGCTTGGGTCGACTATGGTTTGAAGAAGCTGCGCGACCGGGCGACCTAGAGCGACTGCGATCGCGACGGGATTTAGAGTGTCGAGATGACTTGTCGTCGCGATCTCGTTCGCGATGTCGATGTCGGTGCTTGTCCTTCTTATCCTTGGTTACTTTCTGAGGACCTACCTCATCCTCTTCCATAGGAAGGAAAGCGTACTTTTTGGAACTCATGATGGGTTGAGGACGAAGACAGAAAAGATAGCTCCAGGCAGAAGAACCTTGGCTAGGTACATCGCGATCTTAGGTAACCTACACCCATCGGAGAAGGGATAATCCGGGAATTCACCAATTCCAGCCCTCCAACAAGTTAGAACTTGCGAAGTTACAGGCAAAAAGGTCGTTTATACCCTTCAGCTTCTTCAAATTCTGCCTTTACTTTGAGCTCGAATATAAAGGCTTTTTCATTGCAGCTGGGTAACCGTAATTGATTTGAATTATAAAGGTCCTTGATGGGTATAAGCTGCACGCCACGCAGGTATAAAATAGGTATCTAGATATTAGCTTAGCCCCCATTAACTAATATCCAACATGCAGTTTAGAATATGACAACTATAGTTTTATAGGGTAAAAAAAGATAAGGAAGTAATCATAATACCTAGGTACCTTACGATGATAATTTTAGAGTACAGTTTGCAAAGTCTTGGTCAATGTATACCAAAAGATAATCCGAGTCCCTCCACCAATCAAACCCCGCCGATAAGAACCCTGCTGCTGCAGGGACTCTGCGATAGGCTTGGTACAGTTTCCCAAAAAGTAGAGCAAGCCAGCATTAATAACACGCTGGTGTTTCGAAGACAAGCGTCTTTGTTCTCTGTCGCCGTGTATTTCACTTCTTCCTCCTTTTGAGACGCTTCTTTGGTTTTTCTTTCTTTTCAACCCTGGTCGCAAATATATACACTCTATATTTGCTGTTTCAGAGTCTCATTTCTCGCGCTCCAAGAAACACAATGTTGTTTCGTGTGGCGGCCATCTTGGTCCTCCTAGCTCTGGTCCAGCTAGCCGCATGCGCCGAGGACTACTACAAGGTACATTGCCTTCCACGCACAATAGAAACTCGAGAACTAAACAGTTGGATAGATCCTCGGTGTAGGTAGGGGTGCTACAAAGAAAGAGTTGAAGCAAGCATATCGTCAACTATCAAAGAAATTCCACCCAGACAAGAACCCGTATGCCCCTCTACTGCTCTTCAACTCAACCCTTACTGACCTTTCCCAGCGGTGACAACACAGCGCATGACAAGTTCGTCGAAGTCTCAGAAGCCTACGATGTCCTAAGCGACGAGGAAATGCGCAAGGTCTACGACCACCACGGCCATGAAGGCGTTCAGCAGCGCCGCCAGGGAGGAGGCGGCGGCGGCGGCCACGATCCCTTCGACCTCTTCAGCCGCTTCTTCGGCGGCCACGGCCACTACGGACGAGGATCGAGCGAGCCCCGAGGCCATAACGTCGAAGTCCGTGTCGAAATCTCCCTCCGCGACTTCTACAACGGCGCCACCACCGAATTCTCCTGGAACAAGCAACACATTTGCGAGAGCTGCGAGGGCACAGGAAGTGCAGATGGTCATGTCGATTCTTGTGACGTTTGCGGCGGTCATGGTGTGCGCATTGTCAAGCGCCAGCTCGCTCCCGGCATGTTCCAGCAGATGCAGATGAGGTGTGATGCCTGTGGCGGCAGGGGCAAGAATATTAAGCATAAGTGTCCTACGTGTCAGGGTCAACGGGTCGAGAAGAAGCCTACCACCGTTCAGCTCAACATCCAGCGCGGAGCGGGTCGCGATTCTCGTTTGGTCTATGAAAACGAAGCTGACGAGAGCCCTGACTGGGTGCCCGGCGACTTGATCGTGACATTGTCCGAGCAGGAGCCTTCATACGAGAACAACCCCGATAAAGTCGACGGTGCTTTCTTCCGTCGCAAAGGCGATGATCTATACTGGACCGAAGTCCTCTCCCTCCGCGAAGCCTGGATGGGCGGCTGGACTCGCAACCTCACCCACCTCGATTCTCACGTCGTACGCCTAAGCCGACCCCGCGGCCAAGTCGTCCAACCCGGCCACGTCGAAACAGTCGCCGGTGAAGGTATGCCCATCTGGCACGAAGACGGCGACAGCGTCTACCACAAGACCGAATTTGGAAACCTATACGTCGAGTACGCAGTAGTGCTCCCCGACCAAATGGACACCAACATGGAGAGCGAATTCTGGGGCCTCTGGGAGAAGTGGCGACTCAAGAAGGGCGTCGATCTACACAAGGACAGCGGACGGCCTGAGGCAAAGCAGGCTCATGATGAGTTATGATGAAGTTGGCGGGGAGTTGAATGAATTTACCAAGACAAGGTCATTATATATAGTGTAGATGAAAGGATACCAATTGCATGGCATGTACGCTGATAGACACGAAAGGAAGTTTTCAATTACTGAATACTATGACGAGAAGCTTGAAGAAGAAACCATTGACAATAGCTTCAGTTATCATCCATTGATATACTTGTTATGCTAGACCCACCTAACCAGGTTACATCCCGCTCAAAGAAGCAACCAGAACGCTCCAAAGTTGATGAATAACACTAGCTTGTAGCATCACTCATGAGAAGTATATAACTCTTCGACTCTTGGACTTCATATCAACCGAAACTTCCACAACACTCACTCCATAGTTTTGCAATGAGCTTTCGAGAAACTAACCTATCACAGCCTCACTGTCATGACTATAAAAACCCCCCATGAGCAAGAACTCACTCCTACTCTTCCTTTCTCTTTCTTCCTTTTCCCTCTCTCTCATTTGCCCTCATTTCAATCTCTCCTTAAGGTCATGATTATAACACTCCTTTAAATACCATAACAATAATGTCTGATTCAACACCGACTCCAAATTCGGACACTCCCTCATCTAGCACACCAAACAACACTCCCCCATCCAACACGCCCAACACCTCGTCAACTTCCGACGTGGTAGAAATTCCTCGCTCAAACTTTATCACTGTCAAAGACACGGATTATCAAACAGACCAGCACTTAATCATCTGCGGTAAATGCCGCGGCGTGCTGAATGTCGCAGCATATAGTTGCATATGCGATAACGAATCAGACGTTGCCCCTGCTGCGTGATTGGATCTATAAGTGTTTACTCACGAAAATCCAATCACTGGCAGGAACAAATAGACATTAGATGGACTATAGCAATGGTAGCATTGGCTATACGTGAACTCAAAACACAACAGGGATTGTAGCGAGAATACTTATATATGTATACCCAAGTCAAACACTTCATAACTCCAATCGACTTGGGGGTATCCAGCTGTAACATGAAAAGCTTCATGCAACTGATTTCGAAATGAACATAGCAGCCTGACAAGCTAAGGATATCTATTGAATATGTCACGTTGGCTGCGTAGTCAGAGACGCATACTCATAAGACATCAACCGTGTTTCTTCTATATCGGCCGTAATATATAAATAGTCGTAGCATCATGTCATAAGTTCGACTTTAAACCAAACTCATTATCCCTTTCCAACCAAAGAAATCGTACAAAACAAAGATTATTCAGAATCATCAAGTCATTAATCCCGACGTCTTCTTCTGCGCCTTCTCTCTTCATAACGACCATCATCAATAGCTTCTCGTTGCTCTGGTTCCTGCAGTCCCCCAAGAACATTTCCAAGTAAACCAAGCCATCCACCTTTACCTTCAAGAGCACTAGTTACACCACGAACGATCTGGTCAACGGCTTGACTATCCGTTCCCGCAACTTGCCAAGCACCCTTGACGTCCCAATCATCACGACGTTTAGGTTTGTACTCAAACTCGCCTTGTCGGCGTGTCCATCCACGATTCCTATCAGATCGACCATCCAGCGGCCTACCATGTCGGTCAAATCGATCGGGCAGAATCTCGATAGGATCATCCGAAGGAGATTTGCCCCTTCGATGCTGGCGTTTCCGACTGGCATATGGTTCATCATCAGACGAAGATGAAGATTCATGTCTTGAATTCGAGCGTGAGCGGGGCTTGACAGGCACAAGACCTTGAAGCTGATCATGGGCCTCTTGGTCTTCTCTCTCCTTTTCCTCTTTGACTGCCGCTTCAGCCCGGTGCCGTTTCATTGTCATTGAACTTTTGGGTGACAAGGGAACGAATACCACCGATTTGGCAGTGGGCGAATCTTCGTCAGACGAGTCTACTACATCTATTTCGGAGTCAGTTCCGCTTCCATGCATTAATCCAACACCCCTCCCAGTACGGTTGGACGCACCCTCGTCTCGGCCTCTTGGGCCAAGGTTGTGGATAGGATCACTCACATTGTCAGGCGCCCTTGGACCCCCTGCGCGTGGAGGTCCTGGAGGTGGCGGTGGCCCTGGAGGTCCTGGCGGTGGTTGATAACTAGGAGGTCCGGTAGAAAGCCCTCGAGGAGGGCCAGGAGGTGGTGGAGGATAGCCCGTGTAGTCCTGAGGAACATATGGTTGGAAGTCACCAGAGCGGTTTGGGAACTGCGTAAAGGGAGCTCCAGGAGGAGAAGGGTCCGTCGGATAAGGAGGAAAGCCAGAACCACCGGATGCCATGGGTGGTGAGCGTGAGCGTGGGCGACGATCGTCATAGTCATCATAGCCTAGATAACAATGGTCAGTAAACACAATCTCAGTCATGAAATGACTGCTCACGTTTCCTGGAACGGCTTCGAGACCGGGATCGTGCTGGAGACCTAGCAGCGCGGTCGCGATCGCGACGCTCTCGCTCGGCCTCTCGTTCACGCTCCCGTTCCAATTCAAGCCGGCGTTCCCTAGAGCGCTGCTCTCTCTTTTCCCTGTCCTTCTTGTCCTTGTATTCTTTGATGCCTAGAGCTGCGGCCCCTGCGGCTGCCGCGTTCCTGAGTCGGCTTTTGCTGCGCTTGCGCTCATGATCGGAACCGGCAGACGACGCCGACCGACTACGGTCGCGTCGTCTACGGCGTCGTCGTCTTGCCTCCGCTTCGGATTCGTAACCTCGCGACGCCGAGGGGGCCGGTCGCGTCGCGAGGGGATCGGTTCCGTATTCAACTACGGGGCCTAGCTCAGGATCAGTCCCGCGCTCTGAATGAATGGATCTGGCCTTGGACCTGCTCCGGCTTCGGCTCCTCGATGGGCCTCGTCGGTAGTAATCGTCATCGCTGCTACTAGCGCTGCCGTCTCCCTTATCTCTGCGCTTCTTCCAAACATGGTGTGCAGCTTTGGCTGCTACAGCTGCGCCCGCAATCTCGGCGCCGCGGCGAAGCCTAGACTTGCTGCGGCTCCTCGATCGGCTGCGCGAGCTGCTTGACTTACTGCTGCTTCGACCTCGGGACTTGGACCTGTTGCGCATCTGTTTGGCTATGCCTGCAGCAGCAACAGTACCCAAAGCCGCCTTGGCTGCTGTCGACAGACTGCGACGACGGCTGCCACGGCTAGTACTCTTTGTCGTGGTTGTGGTTCTCCTAATGATAGATCGCGATCGAGAGCGCGAGTAATCATCACCAGAGTAATAACCACGGCGACCACGACTTCTGCCCCTGCCCGCCTCCTCCTTTTCAATCTTATTAGACTGGTAGTATTTGGCGGCACCGGCAGCAGCTAGAGCTACAGCAGCAATTCCCAGACCCTGCTTAAGGCGGGAAGAGCGATCAGGAGACCCGTCGTCGCCATGCCATCGGTCGCCGTAAGCGCTTCGAGCTCTTCGAAACGCCTCGGTACCGAGTGCTCCGAGGGCAGCTCCAGCAATGACCTTTCGCCCACGGTTCTCGGGGAGTTCTCCGTAACTATCACGGCGACTGTTGAGAAGCGCTGTGACACCAGCTCCAGCAAGAGCACCCTCTGCTAGATGACGCTTATGATGGGGACTCTCGCTGGATTCACGGCGGCGAACGACCCTACGTCGAACGTAGTAATCGTCGTCGTCGCTGAAATGGTCATGCTCACGGCGTCTGCGATCCCATCGCTCAACGGCGTAGTCGCGATCCCCACGAGAGTCCCGGTGCTCATGGCGGTAGTAGTATTCCTCTTCCGAAGGACGATGGTGGTGCTCTCGTCGAACCATCTGTCGCTGGGGCTCCTTTTCACGAATTACAACCACCCCAGGCTGTTGCTGCTGACGAGGTGATACAATAACAGGAGGCGGAGCAGGAGCCTCTTGGACAATGATTTTCTGCGGCTCAGGAGCGCGCTGTCGAATAATGACGGGTGCAGGAGGGGGTGGCGGATCATAAGGGGCGTAGTATTCTGTTTCCTTGCGGTATCGTTCAACATCGCAGCCGTGAGAGTCGTCAATATGCTCCTCAACCCGCTTCTCAATACGATAATCGCCATTGTCTCGGCGCTCAACGTTGACAAGCTGATTCTCAACCTTGACGTCATCATCGAAGAGGGCATCAAAGCGAGAACGTCGATCCCAATCGCGCTCGACCTCCTTGGTCTCTACGTAAGTTGGCGCGCGAGGTCGTTCAGCCATAGGGGCGCCTGCCTGAGAGGGTGCAGGCATGGGCATGGGAGGGGGAGGATAAGTTTCTCGCTCAGTTTCCTTTTCGTAGACGTAAGATCGTGGTGCAGCATCTCGGCCACGGTCCTCATGGAAGCTGGCGTGCGAAGGGGCCCCCCCTTCAAAAGCAGAGCGAGGGCGATCGGGTGCAAAGGATCGTCGGTCCTGTTCAACTAGGTCGCCTGAAGCGCGGCCATAACGGGAGGCATGAGAACGGGCATCATCATACTCGGAAGCTCGGTCGTATCGGTCTGTTCTGCTGGGAGCAACTTTGTATCGTCGGATTGTAGTTTTGCGATAGCGCTCATCATCTGAAGAGCCATCTTCCCACTCCCGCTCGCGATAGACGCGAGTGTCTCTGTAGACGTCACCCATCGCGGGGTGTGACAGGGGGGTTGTATAGGGCTGTGCTATATGTGCTGTGCGATTAAAACGAGGGAAAGCGTCGCAAATTCGGTTGTTTGATAGAAAACGCCCAACGTGAAAAAAAGACAGCGAAATCTATGAGAGGTTTGTATGAAGATGAAAGGGAGAAGTTAGGTTGTAGAGGGGGGAGAGAAAGCTGGGAACCTCAAGCAAGCAAGCAAGCCAGCCCACCTCAAGGCAGATGAGAGATGAGCTATGACGGAAGAGAAGACAAGCAGGAACTGAGAAGAACTGGGCGGCTGGGCTCTGGGCTCTGGGTTCTGGGACGGGGGGGGCTTGAAGCCCAGCGCCCAGTCCAGTGGAGCCCAAGAATTAGCGGATGTCTATTGACAGGGGTTCACCACGGCCTGTGGCTATGATGGAAGATGATGCTGCAGATGCAGTACAAATTGCCACGGGATTGGTTAAAGACATGGAAATGGATGGCAGAAGGTCTGTTGTCCTGCCCGGCTGATGCTGGGCGTCCAATGCTGGACCCAATCAAGCCTCGCTTGGAACGAACCATTCAGATAATCCTCGGACAAGAAAAAGATGCCATTCATTGGGTTATGTTATCAAGTCGGGCACAGAGCCTCACCACAACGCATTGACTGGTGATACTGCAGTGAGATTAATTACGAAAGAAGCCTGCCCTAATACTTCTTTGTCCTGTTACACCAGACCCTTTCATGTCAACGCCCGTCTCGAGTCAAAGAGACAGAACCACATCTCAAGACACAAGCCTCGTCAGCATGGCCCTTGATTTGTCTCAGCAAACGCCCAACAAACTTGAATCAAACAACCACAGAGCCAAATTAATCACACGGTGCTGCCTGGTCACAATTGTTGTACCCTCCATCTCGGGATCTAAAAAGTCCACGAAACCTCTTCTCTTTTTTTCCGCCTCAGACCAAGGCCCCAAACTCTTTCATCGACAGGGACAATTCCCTCATTCCTCGGCTCTAACAAAACCCTAAAAAGAGAAAAAGAAGAAAAAGAATGAGGCGACGAAGCTTTCCCTTGGACGTCCCGAACCGCAACGATCCTCCTTGTCATCTCGAGAAGCCCACTCGGGGCAATTAAAAGAGAAGTGTCGTCATAGGCTTTCCAAACCCCACCTCTTGAACCCTTGCCCCGGCACCTTTTTATTGACCAAAGAACTCCTTGGTTCTAATACATCCAAGGACAAGGAAAAAGAAAGAAAATAACACTTTACAAAAACCAGGCAAAAAAAGAATGACAAAGAGAATTAAGAATAGAAGACTCATCACCTGAGCTAATCTCGGCTTTACAAGGTCAAGGTCAATTGATTACGCAAACTCTCACTCTGAGTCACCAGACTTCTTTGTCGGGCCACATGGACAATGAATGCTTACTATTACAGCCTTATGCTATGGGCACTACCGCCATCTCGAAGGGTCCCGTCTGATGGGCTTTTCCGTAGCGCTTCATGTTCCCATGACTGGAATGTTCCATGCTTCTACCCTTTCCACAGTCAGTAAGGCGGCCTTTTGAATACGATGATACTAACCAGCCGGGCGAAAGTGCATTGCCTCAAAGAATCGTAATTAATAATGTTAATACAGTAGGGGGTCATTTCAAGAACCAGCCAGTTGTTGCGAATGCTTCTGTTTCAATTGTCTTATGCTAAAACCAGATTCCCATGTTTTAACCCAAACTCCAAAATGTCCACAATTATTCACAATCCCAAGCCATAACTCCTTCTGCTTGGCTCTTCAGCGATGCCTTTATGCTACAAGTGCTGTATCAAAACCTCTTTCTAACAGGCTACTTACTCATCAAAGCCTTCCTTCGTTCCCAAGACACCAACTCCGCCATTGCTACGTCTTCGGCGACCAATGACCTCGTGAATCCAGTCGCTGATTGTGAAACCCCAGTGTCCGGCGACCAAAACACCACTTACGATATTGATGACTTTGACCAAGAAGCTGATGATGCTGTCACGGCTCTCGTGGACGGTCAGCAGGATCGGCTCGATGTCGTACTTGAAGAAAATGCCGGGGATGTAGTTCTCGTTGACAGCCTTGCTCTGTTCCGTTACAGCGTACTGGTTGGTGAGAATAGACTTCGAGTTGACGCTGTATACAGTAGGCACAACGGAAAGATAGTACTGGAACTTGTGGAAGTTGTCTGAAGCCGTGTTGACGGTGCCGTCAAGGGGGTTGACGAGCGAGGGGTAAAAAGGTCCATATGAGAGCTCCGAGATGATGTGCGAAAAGTTAAACTCTGAAATCTGGTCAGTACACGCTGTAAACGTGTTCCTCCGTTGGACTTACTGCTGTGATCGAGATGCTCGCCCTTGCCCATATATCCATGGCCTCTAGCAGTGATGTGAAAATCACCCTGCACCTTGTTCAAGTCAAGACTTCCAAAGATACGACAGCTGTCACTCTTGCCCCTGAATCTGGGTGTCCTTGCCCACTTGGCCTTCTTCTTACCGAGCGCAACAATATCGTGAACATGTTCCTCGCCGAAACCCTCCTCCTCATAACCGAGCTCATTCCATCCGAAGCCAGTGTTGACTCGACCCTCGCTATCCCGTCCGAGCTTGTGCATGCCCTTGCTGTCAACCCATTGCGACCAGAGTGTATTTTCGGAGCGGAGACGCCTAGCCGCCATGATTCGATCGCCCGAGGCATCCTGTACGTTTACGTGAATATCATCGCAGTCCATCTTGACTACAATGTCTAGGTTGATCTGTAGTTCTCGCGAGACGCCGGCCTCGACCTCGAAGTTATGGGATTCGGCGCCGCGCCACCAGCGGCCAAGTTCGCCCCAGATGAGAATGAGCGAGACGATGGACACGGCGACTGTCCATTTACCACCTCCGGAAGTTCGTTGGATGTATTGCGGTTTTGATTTGGCTACCCAAAAGTCAGCGCATGTCATCACCAACAGGCCGAGGGGACCTACGGAACGCATCAAAAGCGCTAACCAAGCTTCCTTCCTTAGGACCAAACCGGTCCTCGTGGATATCCAACTTTTCCATGCCGTTCATCATTGTTGAAAAAGCCTTTCTAGTCCTTCTAGCTTGAATATATACAAGGAAATCGTGTCGATGTTGCGGTTGCGCGTTACGAGGTCTTGTCGCAAACTATCGTCGAGAGCTGTTTGATCGACACCAAATGCGTAAGGTGATGCTTAGTGCCGCATGCCTTGGAGAACAAAAAGCTGAAGGACAGGAAACCAATTGAAGCCGGTTTCAGTGGTCTTGAGGCTGTTTCGCTCGAGTATCGACCACTTATTATTTTTTTTTTTTGGTGAACGAGAATGGAATTATCAATGTCGTCGCTTCGTTGTTAGACTCGCGGCCGCAATCAGAAAGGACAGCTTACTGTAACTAAAAGCGTCCCCTGAAGCTGCGCCCGTCAGGGTCCAGACGCCGATTGGCTGGCGGTTCGCATGATGGGTTAAAGTCTTGCCGAGCCGAGTTTGTTCCTGGATGGCACCGGCTTTAGCGCGGCTTTGCCTTTGAGTTCACTTATAATCACCAGCATAACATTCATCGCTAGATCTAATCAAGAGGTGCAAGCTGTTAATTTCTTTGTTAATCTATAGAAGAGTCATCAAATAATCTAAAGTATATAATCTTCAGATCACATGTTTGACATAAACCATGTCCCACGTGAGAAATATCGAATTAAATAGGAGCGTTAAATAACTCAAGCTACCCAACCAAGCATTTCTGGGGGTTTTCTGAATCTCCAGGCTGCCATATTTGCTTGATATTATGCGTGTATATTCGCGTCAATAGGTAGAAATCAAGCTGTCAGCTGGCGACGAAGCTCACTTCTGCCTGATACGTCACTCAGCTCCTGACCACAGTCCGCTTTGAGGGGCACATCGTGAAGTCGCTTGGCCCTATCACTACCCTAGTCTTAAAACCCATGCATGAGCTGAAAATGCCCCTGTAAAGGCTCGAAAATGGTTATAAATATGGATGTTCCTTCAATACTGTACTGGGTACATGACAAGGTCTCTGTCCTGTCTTTTCGACTACGTTTTGTAACTTCCACCACTTCATCCCATGGCCAGCCTAAACCCCATCCCTCACAACAGCATCCGCTTGTTGACGCTGTCACCCGGTAAAGATGGCGAACCATTGCATTGTGGGATAAGGGCCGTTGATTTGGATGACGGGATTCAATACGAAGCACTATCGTACGTTTGGGGAACAGATGTGCCAGGAAGCTATACTGTAGATGTTGCTGGCCAAGCAGTCAACATCACGGCCAGCCTTTTTGCGGCACTTAACCGACTCAGGGATACCGAAACAGCGCGTACGTTATGGATCGATCAATTGTGCATCGACCAATGGAACCTCGCCGAGAAAGAACAGCAAGTTGGCATGATGAGATCAATCTACCAAAACTGCTCGCAATGTCTCATCTGGCTTGGAGACATCAGTCCAGATGAGGAGAACTTCACTCTCCAAGATGCCACTGTTCTCATTGACTTTCTCAAACTTCACTCAGCTCTCAGAACGGACAAGGAACGCTTCTCAAAGCTATCAGTAACTTACACTAAACCAACGACATATGAAGGAGTACGAAAAGCCCTCTATTCGCTCAGACCCCGTGGCAACCCCTGGTGGCATCGTACATGGACTATTCAGGAAGCTATTATCCCCCCTAAAGCCACCGTGCAATGGGGATCATTAGAAATCGCATGGAGTGACCTGATAGAAGCTGCGATGGCCTTTAATGAGGGAGCTGGTTTCATCCCTGGTTGTTCCGACCTCGACGACATGGTCGAAGCTATCTGGCGAGACCTTGATCGCTTGATTTCAGGAGCCATGAGTCTCAACATCACTAAAAATTATAAAGAGCATCCGTTAGTTACCTTGAGACGATGGAGAAATCGCTACGCAACAGATCCGCGTGACAAGATCTACGCATTGATGGGACTCTTTGCTGGCACGCCATTTCCGAGTGTCCCTTCTTGCGACTACACCTTATCACCATCTACCCTGTATTGTCGGGTGGCATTGGATATGATCAGAGAAACCAAAAGCCTCGAACCGCTCATAGGCATGCGAGGAGATCCTCGAGTGACGCCTGACTTGCCGTCGTGGGTTTTCGACATGACGATGCTGGACGAGTCTCGCACACCGAACTGGTTTAGGTTCCAGGACAGACACGAATGGTTTTCAGCTTCGGGTGAGAAGGGTTTGGTGTTGGATGTATCAGACGACGAGCGTGTCATCACCCTACAGGGTGTCTATCTTGATACAATCGAGCACGTGTCGAATGTCATCACAGATGATAGCCAAGAGTTGACAGAAGAGGATGTGAAAGATACGTTGGCTAGTTGGGAAAGGTTTCTTGACTTTATCGTGAAAGCCAAGGGTCTTGAGGTATCCCCAACGGGCCTATCTTGGGATGAACTATTTTACAGGACTGTGCTGGGAGATTTGATCTTTGACGAGTTTCCGACAAGGAGAGTAACGGACGAAGACTGCGAATTGCTCCGTGGGTTCCGAAAAGATGGGGGTTGGAATGATACGTGGGAATCTGTGAGCCAAATGCTGTCCCGCCAGGCCTTCTTTATTACGAAGCGTGGCTATGTTGGTATTGGATCTCCTAGCACTCGTGCTGGGGATAGTTTATGGGTTTTGTTTGGTGGAAACACGCCTTTTGTTCTTGGTGCAGCAAGCGATGATGAGGGCGTGTCAAGCAGTCAAGTTACAGGGAAACGAAAGGTGTTTGTAGGAGAGGCGTATGTTCATGGGTTCATGGATGGGGAAGCTGTAGAAAATGATGAGAGGCCCGTTCATAGTATTTCGCTTGTATAAGTGATTCGAAATAAAGATAAACACAACGAAATGGATGTTACTGCAAACGTGGGTCTGTCAGCAATCTCTGGAGTTTTAAGCAATTAATTCGGACCGACCTCCGCAGTCTTGATCTTGATCAGAGATAAAGTAGCTGGAGAAGATGGAGTAGCTGTTGGGTCGAGCTCTGTTAACAAGGATGCCAAGTTTGATAGAGTTGTTGTTGATACTCCATATCACCAACCTCAACGTTGATGATGAAGATCACGTGCTCTTATATCCGTCGACGCCGAGACGGGAGGCCACGCGAACCACGACGGGACAAGCGATCTTGGCTCCTGGGCGTCTTGGCACAACCAGACCCTGGGTCGCGAATCGGTAAAGTGTGCCGATAAGCGCCTTGGCATTGAAGATGAATTCGACGACATGTCAAGCATGAGAGAGCATCAGAAAGACTATAAAATGAAGCATAATTAAGTTTGTAGGAAATGCCCGGTAAATTGGGCAGCCCTGAATAGAAACCTTAGCGGCGGCCTCCTCCACTGTAAGATGGATGTTGTTGTCGTACGTTCCATTTGCATTGCTGACAGGTACGGGGTTCCCGTCGTTAGGTTGGTAGCGGCGGAGCCTTTTCATTCCTTGGGTTCAACGGTCAGCTTGATGGTGGTGCATCAAGCACGAGATAGAAGTTCGTGTATGGAAGAGCTGACACTTTTAATGCAAGATCAGGAATGCTTTTAGCCCCTGATTATGGATACAGCTTCCTCGTAATGTCGCTACATCAAAAGAAAAAATAGCAACACGAGGACACCCTACGGATACCGGCACATCTCACACTTCGTCTAGACCGCGGATCAAAGCGCATTGAGCCACTCAAGTCACCGTGTCACCCTCCTTGTTTACGATCCACTGTCATCCTCATTGGTCCTCATGTTTCTCCCTCCCTCCATTATTCTCCCTTTAATTGCGTTACCGTTACCGGTACCTGACTTTGCGGAACTGTATTCCCTACGCATATCCAGGTCCAACCCCCCCGGCAGCCGTTCCATTTTCATTTCCTTGACTTTCTTCTTCAATATCCATCGATTCATCACTGACTCAACGTCGTCATTTCTTTTTACTGAATTTATTCTCTTTTTTATTACTCGGTCAAGTCTGTAATAGTCATCGCCTCTATTGCGTCACAGCTTGGTATTTCTGTCCGAGCCCTTTGGGCGCAACCGACACTCGTTTTCTACCGTCGATTCCGTCGTTCGCTCCTCTCAACGTCGCTCGCTTCATTTCCGCCTGAATCTATTCACAATGAAGTCATTTTACTCTACAAGCGCCGCTGTTGCGCTTATCGCCTCTACAGGCCTTGTAGCCGCTCAGTCACCTTATAGCATCTCAAATGAAGGTTTGATTGCCCACCTGCGCAGTAACGAACACACACTAACTCATACTCGCAGATGCAATCAAAAAGTCAGCCAAGCAACTCGCTGCTGACCTGATCGACTACTACCACGGCAATGACCCAGGCGGTATTCCAGGTATTCTGCCCGGTCCTCCACCTGCTGGTGACTACTACTGGTGGGAAGGTGGTGCCATGTGGGGGACGTATATGGATTATTGGAAGTGCACCGGCGACACGACATACAACAACCTGGTGATGCAGGGCATGCAGTTCCAAGTTGGCGAAGACCAAGACTACCAACCTAGCAACGTCACTCTGTCTCTCGGAAACGATGATCAAGGCTTCTGGGGCATGTCAGCCATGTTGGCTGCCGAACTGGCGTTTCCCAACCCTCCCTCGGATAAGCCTGGCTGGCTTGCTCTCGCTCAGGCCGTCTTCAACACCCAAGCCAACCCAGATCGTCACGATAAGACCTGCAACGGTGGTCTTCGATGGCAGATTCCTCGAACCAACAATGGATACGATTATAAGAACAGTCAGCGCTCCCTGCCTTATTGCATACATAATCTTATGGACCGGAAGACTAACTTGTGAAAAGGTATCGCCAACGGTTGTTTCTTCAACCTCGGTGCCCGACTCGCTCGCTACACGGGCAATACGACATATGCTGACTGGGCGGAGAAAACCTGGGACTGGATGGAGGGCGTGGGCTTCCTCGACCCAACCTCCTACAAGGTCTATGACGGCGGCCACGTCGGAAAGAACTGTACCGACATCAACAAGGCTCAGTTCTCTTACAATTCCGGCGTTTTCCTTCAGGGTGCTGCCTTTATGTACAATTACGTGAGTCAATCCTATGTGTAATTCTACGAGACTTTACTGACTGCTTTAGACCGAAGGAGAAAAGAAGTGGGAGCAGCGCTTGAACAAGCTTGTCGACGCCACTCTTGATAACTTCTTCCCCAAGGGCGTCGCTGTCGAGATTGCCTGCGAAAACCACGGCACCTGCACCACCGATATGTACTCGTTCAAGGGCTACGTCCACCGCTGGATGTCCCAAGCAACCCATCTCGCCCCCATGATCGCCCCCAAGATTCTTCCCGTTCTCGAAAAGTCCGCCGCGGCGGCCATCAAGCAGTGCACCGGAGGCGACACAAAGCGCGCTTGCGGCTTCAAATGGTCCAGCGGCGTGTACGACGGCAAGACGGGCGCCGGTCAGCAGATGAATGTCCTCGCAGCCGTGTCATCTCTGCTCATGGAGAACACCGCTCCTCCCGCCACGGCCAAGCAGGGAGGTACCTCCAAGGGTAACCCCGACGCTGGCAACGTGGGAGACGGAAAGGTTGGCACTCCCGACTTTAAGCCCGTCACCACGGGCGACAAGGCCGGCGCTGGCGTTTTGACCTTTGTGGTCCTGTCCCTAGCATGCGGCATGTTTGGCTGGATGAGCATGGGAAAATAGAGGATATCTTTTAATAATCTAATGATGCCGAAAGACAAAGTCGAGCATGCACTGATGTGCTTCTTTTTACAGCCTTTTATTACGGAATCTGGGAATGGAGTTAGAAGGAGTATATTTAACCTAGCCGGTCCGGAAGACTGAGCTATCTAGCTATTTATTGAATTTTTTTTATTTTATTCTATCTTGCCTGCGAATTATAGTCAAGCATGATGAGTTGCGTTTGTTACATCGGCTACGTGATGAGACCCTTTTAGGGAAGTTGTGGCAAGTTGATCAAACCCCTGTATAGTCTTACATCTGTACAATTAACACTGTGAGTTACTCTTGAGCTTTTATCTGATTTGGAGCTGGTGTTTCTTTCTAGTTCCTAGCCATGTGTGATATCGTCGTGATTGTGTGGATGATTCTCTGTTACTGCCAGTGTCTCGGCCTATTCAATTAAGGAATAACGCAGTTGAACTGCAGTGAAGGGGTATGGTTAAGGGCTTTGACCCGAAATGTCCTTATCTTCTTACTCACTATCTAAGCTAGGAATTTGCGATGTGGCGGACAGAGGTGTTGCTTACTTAGCTTGGACTCACCTGGCTCTTTTGAGTCCTAGTTAAGATGACAGCCACTCTTGATGTTTCCCACTCTGACGAAATGTACCTTTTGATATGAAACACTTGGTTCAAGGTATTGAATTGTCAGCTTGGAGTACCAACCATGAGTTCCCGGTTGGGGATGGAAATTTTAGCTTGTTAATATCGTGTCTAGCCATCCCCCGGGAGTTGCACCATCTGATTCCCCCGGTCTAGTGCTGTCTTTTTATACTCACCCCTTGATGGCTTGAGAATTATCTAGAATAACTACGTTTCAGTGTTTTACTGGAAGAGTATGATAGATGAGATGGATCTGAGTGTATGATATAACCTCACGTACATGTATTGATCTTGTTTATTCCGAACGATGCTTTATCCGATCAATTCAGAGCTTTACTCAACATATTGTTCAATCCATTCACAGCTTGAGGCCACAGGTGAAAATTGAGAGCTGGGGGAGTGAGATATGTGGCTGATACACCCCTAGGTGATGCGATGCGAACGTGTCTAATGAAACCAGGGATGAAAGAGATTTTCTAGTTTCCCATCACGTAAAAGATGGGAAATAGGTCTTGATGGTGACAAAACGTCGAGGGGATGTTGAGATCAGAGGCAAGCTTCTTCTGTGGACGCGGGAGTGGCCGTTGCTAGCCTGCCCTGGCTTGAGAAGATCGCGTCTATTTACGGAACAAGGTGGTGCCTCTTAATTTGAGGCAGAAGGGCAGTACTTTGAGAAACCTCACTTGCTCTTCAGCCCTGTGAGGTTGATGATGAATGCTTCTCTACGTTTTGGTAACTTTGACTTGCTTGTCACTTCACAATCTCACAGCTGGACTGAGATACAAGTTGACAACTGTCCAAACCCCACAACGGCCAACAGCCTCATTCCCCCTCATGACGACGACAGCATCACAAGGTCTCAAAACCAAAACCAAAAGTGGTCCAACAACCAAAAGCACGTCGTCTTTCCAAGATGCGGCTAATGCGAGTAGCCGTGGATCATAATCCTTGCATTGACCAATCATTAACGAGGAAACAGATTCTATGGGGTAATTTTTACATACTAAAAACTCTAGACGTTCCACATCCAGGAACCAAAGGTCAAATCTGGGGAGCGCGTGACAAGCGCCATTTCCCAGCTCGAGAAAACCACGACACATCACACGCACACCGACCTTGCCCCTTGACTGTAAATCTGTCAGGAGACTAACATAGTCTCTCCATTCACTGGCTCTAGAAGCCAAATGCTTGTATCTTGGCAGCTTGGCTCTGTTGCATCGTAGTGGTGGGAAAAGGCTCAGGTTCTGGGCTTTATTTAGCATGACGGCAACAATCATCTAAAATGCGGGGGAAGAAAAAAGAAGGATTTGACGAAAAAAAAAAAATAACAAGGACCCATCTGTGGGGTGAGCAAAAACATGGAGAGACAAGAGTTGCGTTGTTGTGGCCCCCTTGTTTAACTCGAGGGCGAGGGTGGTATAACTACCAACCCGTGCCCATCACGACAACCTCTCTTTGAGTTTTCCTCTCAGCTACTCTCTCAATCAATAACATCACTTTACATTCAATTGAATCTATTCATATACTCTCACTATCCTCAACACTGAGAAATCACAACTACAACATCAACTTACAACCAAACTCACTTACACCATCATAATGCCCAACTACATCCTCACCGAACCCTCCCCCTCAACAAACACCTACATCCGTTCCGGCCGCGGTGGCTACGGCAACATCTCACGCGCAAAAGACACAACCTCCAGCACCCGCACCGTCGTAACCCCCAACACAACAACCACAACCCCAGCAACCACTCCCTCGCGCCGCTTCTTCAGCGGCATTGGCGGAGCAGGCAACGTCCACAAGGCCAGCGAACAACCCAGCGTGTCCCTCGACGACGAGTACGACCGCATTGCAGCCCGTGACCACATGGCAGCCGGCCACGTTGGCATCGGCGGCGCAGGCAATGTCTTCCACCGCAAGAATAGCGATGCTGGATCTGATGCCAGTTCGAGCAGCTCGCTGAGCTCAAAGACTAAGCTGTGGGCTCGCGTTAGCAGCACTTTCAGTCGGGACTAAAGCTGAGCTGAGCTTGGCATGGCACACTTGGGAATTTTTTAAAGGCGAACTTGAGGTTAGCGATCGGCGTTTCGGGATTCGGTATGGCATCGATTTCATAACTTGGATGAAAAGGCGGGGACCTCAGAGCAAACGGGCATGACGGATATGTACGATTGGCATTGAAAGAGATGGATCGGCGATATGAACTGCCTTTCCTCTTTGACTTTGTCTATATGATGTTTGTTTCTGGTGAAGATTATTATACCCCCGAGCATGGCTCTTTTATACTATAAAAGTATCAATCTTATTCTCAACTTCTTCTACTCTCGACTGTGTTTTACATCTTCAGCACTCAATTGAACGATAGCAGGCTCACAAAACAAACCCGCAGCAAACTTCAACACATCAGGGTATCATTAGGCTTCCTCTATCTGGCAAAGGTTGTCTACAACTGCGCTGGCGTCACTGCACGCCCGTATAGCACTAAATCTTCCATTCCATGCAAGGCTTATGCATCGCTCTATCGATAACTTCCTAAGAGCAGCGGGACAAGGTGAAGTTGTGAAGGGTTGCGAGTGTGTCGACGTCAACAAGGTCATCTCGATCATAAAGGTCCAAACGGCGAATAAGTCGGAGTCAACGGGCTGGGGCATGTCCACGCTGGGTTCTATCGTCGTCGGCTGCATCGTACAGACGCAAAGTTCAGAAGGTTACAACGCGTTTATGTGAACTTGGTGTGGATAATGTCGGGGTTCTCATGCCAGTCGTCAATGCTCACCCACATCTGTCACAAGTCAGCAAGTGAACAAATAGGATAACAAGAATATCACAAACCTTTCGGAAAGTACTCAATCCAGCCAAGATACTGCCACCAATCCAAGTTGAGTACTTTCGCTCTGGCGGCGCAAAGATCTTGATCCTCATATCCTTGACAGCCAGCTTTTGCAGCTCCGTCAGAAGACGGTCACCAAAACCCTTGGTCAGCGTGCTACCTCCCGAAAGCACAATGTTACTGTAGAGGTTTTTCCGCAGGTCGAGATCCGTTCGGTTGATGGCGTCAACGACCATCTGATGCACACCCGGATATTCGAGGCCGATAATCTCGGGATCGAAGAGGATTTCGGGTGCTCTGAAACGTTCCGCGCCAATCTAATCGCCCATTAGCATGAGACAGTTATACCAAGTTCTAAAAACCTCACCTTAAGCTTGTAGCCATCTGGAAGCACATATTCGGCAAACTTGCTCTCATTGGGCTTCACACCGACCCAGTCCCTCTCCTCTTTTCGCGGGTCATGCGCGACATACGAAACGCTCTCCTTGATTAATCTCACTACCTCCTTCTCAGCACTTGTGTGAAAGATGTATCCATTCTTCCGTAGCAATGTCTGCAGGTACTCGGTCACGTCTCGGCCTGCCACGTCAATTCGGCGAATGCTGCTGGGCATGGCGAAACCCTCGTAGACAGGCACAGCGTGAGAAACACCATCACCAGAGTCAAGGACGATACCGGTCGTACGGCCGCTGGCATATAGCGATAGCACAGCTTGGATGGATGTGTGGAGTGCGGGGACGTTGAAGGTCTCAAAGAGGATTTGGGCGGCCGTGTCGCGATTGCTTCGAGGGTTCAGGGGAGGCTCTGTCAACAGAACTGGATGCTTGTAGGGTGTCAGTATAACGAAACAGCAGATCTTGTCCGTTACAAACCTCTTCGCTAAGAGTCTTCAACCCTTCTCCGTAGACATACTCCCAAATCCTCTCCATGTCGTCCCAGTCGGTGACAATACCATGCTCGAGGGGGTACCGAATCTTGAGCAACCCTCTCAGTTCAGAAGCCGCCTTTTGTCCTATGAACACCTCGCCCTCAAGAGCGCCTGCGAGCACTCTCAAATGCTTCGGTCGGCCAACCCATGATGGGAAGAAACACTTTGGTAGATCGTCTCCTGCGAAACCAGCTCGAATGGTGCCAGATCCGTTATCCAGGACTATAGGCGCATTGTGCAGTGAATCGGCCATGCTTTTGTCGGGTTTTAGTCTCGTCTCGAGTCTTTCGATTGTGTTGTGTCATAAAACGTCCCAATCCCTTTGTTTCTACCGCATAGACCCCTTCCCTGAGCTTCCTAATATCGGTCCTTTTTTTAAGCTCACAGCATGCAACAGCATTAACTGTTTGATTTTTTACTAGCAGACCGACAATCTTGCAGGAAGCTTGAAGCTCGTCGTATCCATAAGCTGTTGTCGAAAAAAAGGTGTCGAAAAGTCGTCGTCGGTATCGATCTATTTGTTTGTTGAATTACCCCTGCTACCCAAGCCTCGCCCACTAGGTAATCTGGTAATTCTGCCAGCTTCAGGAGCCGTATCACGTGAGCGCGAGGACCCTTAACGCCTCAGGCAAACAGCGCTTAAAGTGCTTCGCGTAACGGCGCGTCTCCTCGCGTCACCTACGTGCCCACATTAACCAGGCAACTCGAACGAACCTTTGACCAAGAGTTTGCAGCTGCGAGATATAACAATTCAGCCTCGCATATGTCCTTGATGCTTATCACAAGCTCTGTTGTCACCTGCTAGCCTTCCGATCATTTCCCCTGCAGCCATATCCACGCGCATGGTTCCGGAATTGCTTCATCTTAGCCGCCGACATGGTCAAGGCCAATGCTAATGCAGCCCCCGTTGCCTCTGGGCCAGGCATCTACAGCGCAGTATACAGTGGAGTAAGTCCTTCCGTCCTTTACTCTTGATAGACTGGCGAGGATATATTCAGAATGTCCTCGCTGCAGCTCTTCCCTGATACCAACCCCGGTACATGTACTGACCAATGTTGCAACTTAGATACCTGTATACGAATTCCAGTTTGGCGGGGACCTGAAAGAACATGTTATGCGCAGGAGGCACGACAATTGGATCAATGCAACACATATCCTAAAGGCTGCTGGTTTTGACAAACCAGCTCGAACGAGAATCCTCGAGAGGGATGTACAAAAGGATGTTCACGAGAAGATTCAAGGCGGATATGGCAAATATCAGGGTTCGTGTCTCCTCAGGACAATCTGTTACCCCTCTAACATCACCATACAGGTACCTGGATACCACTCGAAAGCGGTCAATCATTGGCAGAACGACATGGTGTAATCGATCGATTGCGACCCATCTTCGAGTTTGTTTCAGGTGCAGAGAGTCCTCCTCCAGCTCCCAGGCATGCAAGCAAGCCCAAGGGACCAAAGTCTCGACCTCCACTACCGAAATGGAACAGTACGTCGAATTCCTCTACACGAATCTGGCCGTCCCAGCTAACCATCCTTAGATCCTCCCCCCCCTCCTCCACAACCTGCGGTTCATGAAGACGGCGACACCCTGATGGGCGAAGAAGATACCCCCGATAATCTCACAGTGGCATCAGCATCCTACATGGCCGAAGATGAACGTTTCGATATACCTCATGCGCCAGGTACTGGCCGGAAACGCAGAAGAGACGATAGCAATCTCCAGGATCTGACTGAGCAACAACATGCACTATACGGTGATGAGCTTTTGGATTACTTTCTGCTTAGCAAAACAGAGCAGCCAGCAGTAAAGCCGGATCCGCCAGCCAACTTCCAACCCAATTGGCCTATCGACGCTGAAGATCACACAGCGCTTCACTGGGCGTCGGCTATGGGCGATGTGGATGTTGTCAAGCAGCTGAAACGCTTCAATGCATCCCCTACCGTTAAGAACATTCGAGGCGAAACCCCTTTTATGCATTCGGTCAACTTTACGAACTGTTATGAGAAGCAAAGCTTTCCAGTAGTGATGAAAGAGCTATTCGAAACATTCGATGCCCGTGACAACATGGGCTGCACGGTAATTCATCACGCAGCCGTGATGAAGAATGGCAGGGTCTTTAACTCATCATGTTCACGGTATTACCTGGACAATATCTTGAACAAGCTACAAGAGACCCTGGAACCGACTGCGTTCCAGCAATTACTCGATGTTCAAGACAACGAAGGGAACACAGCACTGCACCTCGCAGCACAACGAAACGCTAGGAAATGCATCCGAGCATTACTCGGACGCAACGCCTCATCAGATCTTACGAATAATGAAGGCATAAGAGCGGAGGATTTAATTATGGACTTGAACGCAACCAAGAAGGACCGTGGACCTCAGCGATCATCATCACCATTTGCCCCTGATTCTCAGCGGCATGCCTCCTTCAAAGATGCACTTATCGAAAAGGCGAACCGACAGCCCCCACCAGTCTTTCAGTCCTCGGCGGCCAACACCGTGCAGTCGCGCATCTCACCCCTGATCATGGAGAAGTTCCAAGACCTGGCCAAGAGTTACGAAGAGGAGTGGCGCGAAAAGGACGTGGCAGAGATAGAAGCCAAGCGGATCCTATCTAACACACAAACAGAGCTGACGCTTATTCGGCAACAAATAGCAGAGGTCGAGGCGCAGCTTGAGCCGGACGAGGCAGCAGCTAAGATCATGAACGAAGCCAATCTCGCCAAACACCAAGTGTTGTCGCTCATTACGCACCAGAACAGGTTACACGTCCAGCGGTCAGTGGATAGCGAACTCAGCCGTATTAACGGGGATGGCGGGGTGCAGGAGGAGTCATATGAGGAGAGGCTGGCACTGGCTCGGCAGCTGAGCCAGATGCTTGGTGAGCAACGACAGGCAGAGATGGATTACGTGGAGGCGCTGAGCACGGTGGGCACCGGGGACAAGATCGACAAGTATAGGAGGCTTCTGAAGAAATGCCTCGATTCAAAGGAGGGCGAGAGTCTGGATACGAATCTTGACAGCCTCATCGAGATGATGGAAGAAGAGCGAGACGAGAATGGTATGGTCGGCGCTATAGAGGCCGAGCCAATGGAACTGTCAGTTGGCATGTGAATAGCACGACCAGGCGGTTCGTCAGGGAAATAGCCCCTTATTTCTTGTCTTTTCTTTTTGTTGTGATCTAGTTATATCCTTCAGGGGAGGGGCGCGTACAGCTACGGACTTGATGATGGAAGCGGTCAATATGCGGTTTGGCTCGATGGAACGGACGCCAGGCGGACTGGAAAGGTACGATAGACCTACGCGCAAGCAAGGCACCTAGGCCTACGAAATACATACTTGTTCTTGGAATTCTGAGCTAGCGTCTCAGCCGCGCAGCAAGTCACTCAAGTTGGAAACCCAGCCACCTGGTCTTTGGTCAGAATTACGTTGCCTAGTTTCCTGTAACCTGCAACGTTATAAGCACTGTCGAAGTGGCTTGACGCCAAGGCACTCATCTGAGGGGGGAGACCGTCTCGTCGGTGTCGAACTAGCTGCGATTGAAGATGGCGTCGAGCCTTGTCAGCCAGCCGCAGGCTCCTGTGCCTTACTTGATCTCGACTGGGCAGCGCCAAGTTCGCGGCTGAAAACAATGTCTTGGAGCGGCGATTCGTGAGTTGTACTCTCAAAGGGGCTTGGTCATGCGCCAGCCATAGGCGATTAGCCAGGACCAAGGCATCAAGGCTATGCCTTGTGAGTTGAGTCCAACGAATAGAGTCAGCCTATAGATAGTTAGCTGTTAGTGATAATTTGATACATTGACAAAAAGGAATGTTAATCCGCTATTAAGCTTAACCACAACTCTCAATAGGCCAGGAGATGAATGTACCTCAAAGCACTGCCTTCTTGTGAACTTCAACTTGAAACTCAATTGCAGAACCCAACACCACAACGACACAAAAGACACCACCACAACAGCAAAAAGAGAGAAATCGTCGCGACGTGCAAAAGAAACAACGCTGCGTAATCTGGGAATCGAACCCAGGGCTCCCCGACGCTGCTCGAATGGCAACGGAGAATTTTACCACTAAACCAATTACGCTTTGCTTGTTGATGTTTTCCTTCAACTTATTGAATAATATATTCTCGAAGCGGGTAATTGCTGCCTGAGTCTGATGTATCTGTATATGTCTTCACGCTGTAAATGACAAGGGTTCCGAGATATGCGAGCTTCATCTAGAATAGGGGATCGGGCTACTTGTGGCTGACCGCATGAATCTTAATCATGTGAGCGATGACATTTCAACGCGTGAGCAGTTCCACTACGTAATGAAGGGTTAGTAGCCGCGGAGCCCATCTAGGACTCTAATATTCCTATCTTTTGGCTAGTCAAGGGCTTGGTTGGATGGGAGTACTTGCATTGGTGTTTGACACCAGCGGCGGTGAGATGTAATGGAAGGCTGTTGGTTGGTCCTGACATGGGGAACAAATGTCATTGTCCACTGCGAGATTGACTCAAGTTCGGGCTAGACTATGGATGCTCCGGATGTAAAGGCACGCTTATCATCTCGATATTGAATGAGATGAGTTGACTCGTAATAGTGGCAAAAGGCGCCAGGAATCTTGCGCAGGCAGAGAGACCGAGCAATCCGTTGCCATTTGAGTAACACGGAAAATTCTGCTACGCCAGTCAGATTGTATACATGACTCCTTACGGAGTATAAGTCATGGCCTTGTCAGCAGCCCATGTTCCAGAAACACGAGGCTGGAGGCAACGGTTGGACCCTGGAATGGGCGATTCCGTTACGCAAGCGGTGAGGGTGAACTTACCAGCAAGTTAGAAAGAATAACAATAAGAGTACTGTTATAGGCATGGATACAAGAATTCATGTTCGGTAGACTCTTGAACCATGTATCCGTAAATCTGACAAGATTTGACGGAGCCTTCCATATTCATAGTCTGTCCGTCTTCCGTCGGTGTTGTAATACGACAGGTTTGGACAAGACTGGCTCAAGTTGGATATGACAAGGATGCGACTGGGGTGGTGTGGGCGGACCTCGTAAGGCTGAACAGGGTATGTACTATTTTGGATATTGAGGGGCATTAACGAGCAGGTGATTAGGCGAGAGTAGCGGAGTTTAGATGCTCTTGTCAAAGGCTGTCGTGGATCCGCGGATAATGGATTCCGGTTGACCAAGGTTGTTGAGCGGAGAGCATTACCCTTAAGAGTATTTGCCGAGCCCAGGGTCGTGGCTGGGAGGAACGTTTCAAGGACGCGGATGAGTGTTGGTTGTCTAATAAATTGTGACGCTGCATGCTGACATTTTGCATGTATGTAAACACGAGGGGTATTAATGCCAGGGCCAGATCTAAGCAAGAGCCTCAGCCTCATTCTGTGGTTCGGCCAGACTTTAAGCCGCACGTATGTGTAATGAATTATTGCAGTCTCATTGTCTGATGATATGTCAGATCTGTTGGTGACTGTCTTCCTAAAGAGTACCAACAGAAAGTCTGTGGGGAAGGTAAGGTTGCATGAGATATATGAAGATCATTGCCCGTTGCGTGCCTATAACCAAGGAATCATTCTCGAAACCACATCCCATGCCGGCTGAAAACCTTTTCCAGATTAGAAATCCTACAGCAAGACGCAGACTGTACGGTCTCATAATGCCTGGGGTTGGCTATTCGGTGTGGGCCATTCAAAGAGTCTTTTTTTGGCTTTCGTCGGGTTGACAAAGAGATTGCGTTACATAGAGGCGCAGCGTCGCAGCCGTAGCCCACCTTCTAGAAGGCAAGTAGCCTTCCGACCTTTGCAGCTTGGCGTGAGTTTGTTCTGCAAAGAAGGGGTGGTCTGCATGACCTCTTGAGTACGTATCATCTGTGTCTGGTTTTCGTATCCTCTTGCCGTGCTTGATAAAGCCCAGACTAGCCCAATGTCCAGCTGGGCAAGGTTGCCGCCGCCGCCGATCGTCCGTCTCTGATTCGCTACCGAGACGCTGGAGAAGCTCCAAGACGCCAGCAGGGAAAGGCGAGACATTGGGCTTGCGCCCAGACTGCGACTGCGACTGGCTCTCCGATGGACACGGCATGTCGCTGCTGCTGCAATAACTCGGGAAAAACCACGCGTTCTTGTGGCTTGTTGGATATTAAAGGGTTAAAGATGCGATGATCATTGAGCCGATTCGGAGGGAGGAAGCAGAGTCGGTATCATCATGAATTCTTGGCGACAATGCGTGGCGATAACGTAATTGCAGAGGAGAAGATATCTTTGTCGTAGCAGTGTAAACATACTTTTTTTTTTTGTAAGTGTTATGTCTCGTGTTGTTGTTTGTTGGTCTTGCCGATTAATCAAGATCCAAGCGGCATCCTTTACAAACAAGTCTCAGGCGCCCCTGACAAGCCCCAGCTCCCAACGAGGAATAGCGTCCCCTCTTCTTTCCGTCCTTGTATCCAATCACGTGCTTTAAATAGGCCAGTTCAGCTGAGTCTGTCTTGAAAAGTGTCACTTTTTGAACCTGCCATTAATCGATTCAAGTACAAGCATCCACATGCGACACTATCGATTGGATATCTACTGTTCACAAACGAGAGTATTCTGTCGTTATGACATGCAATGACATGTCATGCCTCTTTGGTTACATGGGGCGAAGGATTGGGCGCCAAGATCAAACCGTTAAACACGCCAAAGCAAGCCGCAATACGGATACAACCCCAGATAACCAGATCCAGGCCAGACCAGACCAAGCCAGCTCAGGTCAAGGAAATCCTGACTAGCAAAAGTTCATGGCAAATAGTGTGGCTGGTTCCGCAAACAATATCAGAAATGACTGACTGACGCTCTAACAATGCCTTACCACCGATCTGGCTGACACGTACATACAGAACTGTACACACGCCTTTGCTTTGCTAAGCAGAGCATTTGGGAATGGATCAGAAGGATTCACAATCTCCAGGGCTGTTACTACTCTACGGATATTACTTGTCATTATGTTGCACTGGCCTTATGCAGGGACATTTCACCTCTAACGGACACCATTACACCATGGATGTTCAGACAATCCTGCACACACCGCTTTGCCGAACGACTCAGTTTCACAGGGCTTCTTCAGAAGGTTATTGCGCTTCCATTGCTTCTGTCGATCTTGGGCAGCAGCAAGTATCATACGAGTCTAGTTAAATCCGCCGCCGCCCTAATGTTAGATCTTCAAAAAGGGTTCAACACATGCAGAAGCACTCGCGCTCTGCAAAGGCTTAAAATACGCAGGGCTCGACGTCGACTAGGCCAATGACCGCCAAGAGAACCCGCCTGTTTTTGAACAAGCTCGCGACAAGGGTCTGTCTCTGGCCCATGGAGGCGCTACAAGTAGGGCTCACCTCAGCTGAAATGCTCAATTTAGCTCGCTTTCTGGCGTCACTCCCTCATCAGATTCAGGCTTGGTCGGGGAACTAATATGCAGGACTCGATGGGGCGTCTGCCGGCCTCTGAGCTCGAAACAGATTGCAGTGCGATCGTGCGGCATCATGGCCCAGGGACGCCCGACTTGGCCAAGCAACTTCTGTGCCTTCTGACGCCTTTTGGAAATCTCGGGCTGAAAACAGGGATTCCAATATTGCAAAGACTCTTCCACTACCCCCCTCAGGGTGTGCTGGGTTGGTGCGACTTCAATTCCTTCCCACACCATCAACCAATTCGGATTGACTCTATTTGATGACCCGATTGCCATCTGCAACTTGAGGATTGACAGCATTCGCGCACGCGGTTTCGGACCCTTCCAACTTCCTGAGACAGTCGAGTCCACCTCAGCTCGCAATACCATTGCACTTCTACGCCCTCCCTTGGGATCTCGCACCCTCTGCCCGATCCATGTTTCATCTAACAATCCCAGTCGCTTCTCGCTTCATCCTGCTTTGCGTTCTCTTACCAATGAGGTCATTCAACAAGATCGTCAGAGGCATCAACAGCTCCCCGTATTGACAGGTCTTGGTGGTCAAGCCTTTAGTGGCAATGGCCTCTTGCGGTCCAGACTATCCCGACCAAGCCGTGTGGCTTCTGCCACTATCGAACGCTGACATGCCGTCTAGAAATCTACGACTCCGCTCGTCAAAGCCACCCCTACAAGGCAAACGTTGTCAAGCTTCGTACCCACGTCCCGGGACCGAAGCCACAGCTAGTCTCGATTGGTATCGCTCTCGAAAGAGGCTGTCTGAGGCATGTTCTTTTCGCTCCTTTGCAATAATCCATGTTCAACAGTTCCGTCTCCTCAGCCTAGACTCTTAAGAAGCAGGGCGTGAGTGGAAAAGGGTGTCGTACTATCCTCAATATTTAGCCCGAATGTTATCAAGTGATGCGCTTGGCTTGGCTTGCTACATACATGCTTGCCATCTTTTGGCCGCAGTATCCGGTTCCATCAGTTCTTATACAATTACCTTATAAGACCCCGTGGCCCAACTGGGTTGCCCGACTCAGATACAGAATCCTACTTTCGGGCTTTGATTCATTGGTTCGCTCTTACATGCGTCTTAAAAACACAACTCTCACCTCACTCGTCCTACTTGACCACGACACAAGTGTCACCTTGGCTCGACTACTGCGAAAGCTTGTGGCACCATATTCGTGTTACTGAGACACCATCTGACAACAAACGCTCTTCTGATATAAGTTGGCACTACCGACTCGAGTGATTCCTTCGGCTTGGACTGCGCGGCCAACGATATCTCGTGATCGAGTCATCATCTAGATAATCTATCTGATACAAGCCACACGTTCGTCCTCGTGGTACAGCTTACTCAGGCGCCTCTACTCGTCAAACGGAATTTCGTTTTCCTATTGATCAAGCGCCTTTAACCGCGGTGCTTGGGTAGCCTTGGATCGACAGCGTCTGAGGCCACTGACAACCCTGTTCAGCCCAGGCTTCCTGTTAACTTATTGACTCCGCTACGAAACCAGACGAGGATTGTCATCGCAACGGGCAAGCATCCCCCCGCCAAGTTCCCCGACGGCCTGGTGCCAAATTGAGGTCCCGCGAATACAGTATCAATCAAATATTAACTTAAACGGCGCACCATGCCCGTAACAAATCGAGGTGTAACACAACTTACACCTGACATCACTTCGGCAACGTCAAGCCAAAACAACTTTCTCATAAAACCTTCTCTTTCATTTCAGACTCTTCAGACAGGACTCGCTCTTTTTGCTGTCGCTGTAATTGCACGCTTCTGTTTTGTTCGACTCTACCTAGGGTTGCGACAGGTCCGCGGCGCAAACCAACCAACCCTACCTACTAGATCCACCATCTCAAACTTGTCGCATCCTCAACTATTGCGGTCGCGACCTGTTTGGGCGATGAACGAAAAGGAAATGAAGCTGCCTACCAATCAGGAGGGGGGTATGAATGGCGAGGATTTATTGCAGGTCAAGTCGACACAAGAGAAACTATCCATCAACCCCAACTGGCAGGGTACAGATACGGACAATGCCATGTCAAGACATGTCATGTCGCGACCACCTCCTGCGCCGCCTCTGACGCCGCCTGAGTTGAGCACTGCCGTCTTCACATTTGATGACCGCCCGCGCCCAGGCGAGGATAGCTTCATTCGTCAGCCGAACCCAGATTACATGTCTTCAACCACGAGTGCTGCTCTGCCTCCTAACTCAGCATCACCCTCCATTGCCCGTCGACGCTCTTACAACAAGACTCTTCCCATTGGAGTACCCATTCCTCAGACATCTCAAACCATATCGGATACTGCCGATCTTACTTTTTCGCCCAGCTCATACCCATCTGCAAGCCCGTTGCTGCCACCAGCCCCACCAAACGCAGGGACCATGGAGATCGGCGTACAGGGCGAGATTATCGGTGTTCTAGATGCTGAGGGCGCTGGCTGGACGAGACATACGCGTGTCTATGGCGGCGGTGTTTGTCTCGCATGTGCGGCCTCCGGCGGGAGTCACGGAGGTGGTTTCTACGGAGCTACAGTCCGACCTGAGGAGATGCGATGACGAGTTTAATGTTTTGGGCGACCATGGCATACCGCTGTCAGTTGACTTTTCTGATCAATATGACAGGTACTCGGTCTGGCATAGGGTTCCATGTGTAACGACCATTACGACTTTTGATGTTAGATTGGGTGCATTACAACAGCCGCGCTTCCGGCAAAGTTCTCACTTGTCTTGGGTTTACAGCCAGCGGTCTGCGGCGTTGTTTCTAAGCAGCCTCTTTTTTCCTCTTCTCTTTCTCTTCTTACTTGTCTTTGGGTATGGATGTTCATGTTGCGCCGTTCAATGTAATATACCCCTTAAGGTACTTTATTGGCTATTAGGCCACGGAAGCATGGAACTAAAGTTATACTTCCTAGAGTTAGCTACTCATGTCAAGGTTTAAGTCTCGGCTCATGATGAAATAATGATCTGTTTTCTTGCATCTCTCTCTGCCAAGACTGTGTTATGCATTTCCATAAATCTCTGGGCATTACCACTCAAGTCCTTCTCTTTGATAAGCATAGCCATCACCAAGCCCCACATAGATTCTATCGCCAACTCACCCACCCACAAGTCTATTAGCAACTAAGGAGGATTACCGCAGGATCTGAATCAGACTGTGTAAGCCGTCGGGCACATTTTCAATAAGCATGATATGTAAGCAATCGCAAAGCCGTCCCAAGTTTCCAGATATGAAGCTCTCGTCAGCTACAGAGGAGCCAAAGTCCATCCCTTGCAAGTGCTTATCGTAGGACTTGCCCTCGGACATGACCCACAAGATTTGATGCCTAGAATGATGTAGAAACAGCCAGGTACATCACATTTGTCCTCCTGGCATAACAAGCTAACGGTGTCCAAGGTAGGTAGGTAGCTTTCGCGCGTCATCCAACCTTTGCAGGGTTAGGACGGAAGATCAACCCAACGACATATACCATTAACCAAATCAAGACGAATAGCTGACTCTCAGTCTTATGATCGGCGATGTGAGCCGAGTTCTTGGCTTATACTCTCCACAGTAGCAGGGCGGCAAAGGCGCTTTTGCATCGTTTCCATGGGGAGAAGAGTGGTGATTTAGAGATCTTACGTGAGATGAGGAGTTCCCAGGGTGAGCGGGTGATCACGGGAATGTTGATTTGTTGCTCTGCGACGAGTTTGAGGGATTGTGTGCATAGAGGTAAGTAGGACATGGCCTGGTGATGAGCATCTCGTGTAGGGCTGATAGTGCGAAAGGGGGAGGAGTTGGTGATCACATGGAGTGTCTTGCATGGAGGAGAAGCTAGTTTCAGATAGACATGTAGCTGTGACTTGAACGGTGAGACATATACCCTGCTTTAACGGTCAGAACACACCCTCTTCTTGGAGCTTTTGCGGGGGATGAGATAACAGTCCAGGATTATCAAGGTCCTTCCTAACGTGCCGTTGCTTCCAGTATTGTTCTAGGCTTAGACTATTCATCTCTTCTGTACCGAACTCCCGAATCAGAACGGAACTTTGGTCCATGGTGCATATGACGTGTTTTTTGCATGTCTTCTCTCTTGGGATGGTGAAACATGTCTGCGGTTCAAAGTGATGACTGCAGGGAAGAGCTTGATGTTCGAAGGATGATGCCCCTTTTGGATACTACCTACCTGTATGTTTTGGGGTTGTGCAGGTTTGATATATGTGGTGTCATTTGCGATGTTGTTGGATGGTCGGTGTTTGGTGGTGAGGTTGGATGGGTTGGGTAAGGATGTGTTGTCACTTGCTGTTTATAGCTTGTATACGGTATTTATGCCCATTTTGACGGAGTTTTCATATTCTACGGTGCTGGTTTCTTGGTTTGTTGCTTTTTAAGCATAGCTATTCCAGTCTCAACGTGTGTTATGTCTCGTTATGTTGGGAGGTTTTCTCGAAGCTCTGCCTCGTTTTGGCGGTTGTGTCTTCTCACATCGAACAGATTCTTGCAGAGACAATTTGCATGATCAATAATCATATGATATACCTTAGTTACTTATACCTGATCTGCTCAGTAAAGCTAGGCAAGACCGTGGAGACATGTCAATCCTACTTGAATAGGCGCAGTGCATTTCGGGGCGTGAACAGGATATCGTGTACCTAACTATGTTTACTAACAGAGGTGTTATTCCTTCTGGACCTCATTCAGCAGATTAATTTCTCTACAGGTTAAAGACTTTGAGTTTGTTTGGAGTTCGTGATATGATAGGGCTTGGTCAAGGTCATGCTGGCAGTTGGGTTTAGCCCTGGAACTGAGCAGCATGGCATCATCACGGAGAAGCAAGATCTTTGAGTATATTAATCTGAGGATGTACTCTTGGGACTTTGACTCTTAACTTCGACTTGCCTTCACTTCAGTTTGCTGGTTGGTGGCCTTGATAGAGGACTTGGTTGTGGTGGACTGTACTTCAGCATAGGGAATATAGGGCTGGCAGGGCTAGTCTTCCTAGCCATCATTGTTCTATAGTTAGCATGTGTTCACACCAAATTTCTATGCGCTTTGTAGTCGCATCCAGTAGATAAGTTCTCGTTGGAGGTTTTTGATCTCCTTGAAATGTTCTGATGGGTAGAGACATGCAGAATCTCCCCGTCACCTTTCGCCGTAACGTTCTCAGGACTAAATTCTTTCTCTCTGTTAGAGCAGTGATTCTATCTTCTGCTATGACCTGAGCTCTGAATATGTATTTTGTCATCGGGACTGCCGGTCCTAATGCGCCTGCGCACCAATGTTCTCAACTTGGTAGGTATCACTCTCTAGTGAGCTTGAGGGCAGTTTGTTCATACCGGTAAAGGTAACTAATCTCAGTGCACGTGATAACTTAGCCTGTTACTATCCATATGCTTTACTTCTTATCTTCGTCATGCCTTACCATGCTACAAAGTGTCAGTGGTGGCGCCAGCCTGAGAGCGACCCTGTGGCTGTCTGCACTCGAGCACAACTACAACTAGGCGCCATTGGTTTGAGTTTTCACTTCATTGGCCTTTCGGGAGTTACAATGCAACTTTTGGCGTCCAAAGAGTCCTTGCTACTCTGCAGAATGTTGAGTCTGCCTCCGAGGAAGTGCGCCATGGAGATTCTTGTTGGGCTGAGGATGGTTTTGCTTACTATCGTCATCCAAGCATCTATGTAAGTTGAATAATGACTGCTAACTGATCGTGCAGTTTCTTCTTGAACCCATTGAGGAATTGTTTGAACTCGGTATGTGAGGCGTACATCTTCTCGAGGTTTACGATGGTGCCTTTCGGCTCGGTAGGATGCTATTATCTACAGAACCTACATATAGGCCGGCGGGAAATGGTGAGCTTGAAGCTTGATGTATTGAACCAAATATGAGCAACCGTCTGCCATGTTTCGGCCCGTACCGTTGAGTCCTAGGTTTACTCAAAACGAGGCTCTCGTCGACTACCTGTCGATTCTACTGATGAATACCCAGTCAATGTAGACTTTCAGTCGAAATACAAATAGTATCCAACGGTTTGTCTTCCGAGGAGATGACCTATATAGCCACGATACAGTTTCTTTCTTGTATTCTACCATAGGTTTGGTACCTGTTTACGCCTCGCACGCCCACGATAGTCTTGGACATGACTCGACCCATTCCAAATAGACCCGACAACCTGGTCGAGGCTTTTCGAGGCTACTGGTGTCTGTCAAGAAACCATAGTCTCGTCAATTGAAACCTATCTGGGTTTTGAACATGTCGTTAATACTTGACTTGGCAAGCATCTTGAGCTTCAAACAAGGTTTACTCAATGTGAAACTAGTGTCGAACGACTCGTGGAAGGTTTGCACATTGACTTGGAGACAATTAAGTTTAAGCCATTGAGGTCACAAATGGTTGCCAAGTATTTGATCGTCAAGGAACAACCTTTTGTGAACTTGACAATGTCCCAAAGCATCTCGGGTGGTTGTACAGGGTAACTTGACAGAAAACCACAATCCAATGAGTCAGGCCGAACAAGACCAAAATACCAACACATTGCGCTTATTGACATGGACCTCGGCCTTAATTACAAGGATTGAAAGCGCAGATTGAACCAATAGCTCGACGCTATCGAATGGACTACTCGGGCGTAACCGCGACTGGCGGCTGCAGGTCTAAGACATGCAAATCACGAGAGCAGCTCTAGACCGTCGCTAACAGAAAACAAAAGCAATTTGTGCAGGACATAAGCGCCGTGGAGTTGAGATGGTGGCTGCACATATGCAAGCCGTTGCACAGTTGCACTGCATCAACAATAAATAGGTACCGTAGCTATTGGTGGTGCTGTGCCGCTGGGACGCGCGGGAAGGGCGGTTCGATGTTGATTAGACGCGTTGATGCAGTCGAGGCCAATGAAAGACAATAGAGACAAAGAGGAACTGGTGTTGGTTATGTTGGGCGCCAATGTGCATATTATTCACTCACATTGTGTCCGAGATATGCACAGAGAGACTGCATATCCAAAGAGGCGCCCGTTCGCTCTACTGCATAGATAGCGAAAACGACACAGAGAACCAACACACATTCCCATGTCTTTGCAACCGAGAAGGATTCAATTCCCGCATTTTCCCGTATCAAGCAAGCAAAGAGTGGAGGAACAAGGGGGAATACCAAGACATGTCTGTCTGATAAAAACACAACTAGTCTCGAGACACGGAGCGGGTATTTCATTAGTGCATTATCTGGGCATGTTGTCTTATTTGTCTTGTATGCCATGCCATGCCCTGTCCGGCCAGCATCATCAAAGTTTATGCGTGCAGTTGTTGAGTAGACCAAAAACACCAATATTAGGGTTTATTAAAGATATTACATCCAGTTACACCAAACTTTTTCAAACCTTCTTTGTGTGTGCGTACCTGCGTTGGTTCGGTTGCATCGCTTGTTGACTTATTCGTTGGCTAGTGTTTCGTTTCTCAATGGCTCAAGACAAGGGTCCACGGTGCATCAAAGCGCATTCCAAAGTTACTGTGCAAAAGGGGGAGACAAAGAAAACAAGCCACATGTTTATTTTGGTACAACAACCCAAAAAACACGACGCTCCCGTTGAAGATGTTGAATTCGGAACCAAGGCAAAGCAAAGCAAAGCAAAGCAAAGCAAAGCAAAGCAAAGCAAAGCAAACCAAGCAAACAAACCCACAACTTTTAGGTTCGTCTGAGAAATAGGTAGAGCGCGTCACTTTTGTATGGGCACGTGTCGCGTCGGCCAGGGTAGTTAGACCTAGAACCCCATCGACAGGGGAAATAGACAAGGAGGTCCGCGGTCGTGAAACATTTTGGGACATGGGGAAAATACGGATCGAGCTGTGCTGTGCCCTGCCCTGGTTGAGGACAAGGGGCCTGCTGCTGACCATGATGGGCATCAACTTGCCGAAACAAGAGCCAGAAAAGAAGGAGAAGCTAACCCTTCCTGATCCTTGAGCCTACTATGTACGCCCGTTGAGAAAGACGGGATGGTCCGCTCCTTGAGATTCAGGAGACCCTGAGTTGTCGTGTGCGTGCAATCTGGACAGCTTGATGCTAGCCAAGAGCTAGCGGTGATACCGATGGAAGGGTGCAATCTTCTGAATACGGGCAGGGCAGTCTTTGAGCTGAGAGAAGCGTCAATAAACAGGACCCTATAGATAATCAAAGTCAACTGTTGCTTCGCCTTGCCCGATGACTCCGGGCCATGACGAAAAAGCAATCAAAGACATGCTTTGCATGGCGGAGTCGATCCATGACAAGGTTGAGTTTGACAGGAGATGGGATTTGAAGAGATATCATGTCTTTGTTCCTTTGACGTATGAAACTAGGATCATTAATTGCGACTGACGCTCATCCTTGGCTTGCTGACGATTGTGCTGTTGTGGACTCGGTTCATTCCTGTAAGAGCTGGTTAATAAGCACAGCTGCAAATCCGCCATCCCGGCGAAGGCTGTCATTTCCGTGTCTCGCTTCCCATCACAATGTTTCGTTTTATGGATCGATACACGCTCAGACTTGCCTGCCTACTGCGACCTTGGCAATTCACGGTGAGTTGTGATGCTCTCTCTTTGACACCAGATATAGCAACAGGCAGACAACAAAGAGGCACACAGCACACAAAAACCTCCGTGAACAGTCTCAGTCTCAGTCTCGACAAAGAATGGATGCCGATCAGGCCGTTACAGGGCGGCAAGGATCAATCCTTCCATCACATCCGACGCTTCAATCCCCTGAATGGTCTCGTATGATTGGCGGCATCAAACGCCAAAACGCCGCTTGGAGACTGTGCCCCCCTGGCTTCTACCCCTTGGAGGCTGCCTCATGTCCGTCGCGGCGCCCGCAACCGTCTCTGATTGGAGATGATGGCCCATCAGGGACCCTTGTCGCGTCCTGAGTCGTCCTTTCACTTGCATGTAAGCCCCAGGAGGCGTTGTTTTTCTGGGAGAGTCGTACTGCATGAGCATGAGCAAGCTCTCTTCGGCCCTGTCTCTGCCAGCTGGCCAGCTCCACCTGAACGAGGTTCGTTTTCAGGTCCTCACTGGACTGTCACGCGCTATCTGTCCAGAGACTAACGTAACTACTGCGAGACCAAGTTAGTACTTTCAAGTGCTATTCCGAGACAGTTATTGGTCAGTGAACGGGGAACCTTTTGCCTCCTTTGGATCCATCCTTTTCTGAGTTTCCATGTCTTCTCTTTTGGTTCGTATCTCAAAAAAGGACTGTTTTTTTGTGCGCGTATGTACACACGTAGGCAGACATACGCGGACTCATAATAATAATATTTCCTTGCTCTCAAGCGAATGTTTAATGGGGTCAACGTCGTCATCAATTAAAACATGTTGAGTGAGTCAGTGCCCTCACATGGGTTAAACGCAGCCGAGCATCAAAGAAATCCATGTCCTCCATGAATGAGGTGATCAAACCCAACTCGATCTCATACTGTGTTCAAACTGTCGATACAGCCCAGCCCAGCCCAGCCCAGGGCATGCCCCTTGCCCGATTTTAGCTTCCAGTCCCTTGTAGTTTTGGCTTTTGATAGCGCGATGGCCACCGAGTGAACGTGCCGTAGCCCTGTCGCTTCATTCCATCCGTAAGGTACTGCCGGGCGCAGATTTCCCTTTGGGCAGAGTCCCATCTGCGAGTTTGAAGGGGAAATGGCCCGAGATCCAATCCAATTGGGAGACAATGAGAAATATCCAACAGTCCAGAAATGGCCCAAGGGGCTGGCGAACGCGTTCACTGGCTCAAAGGGTCTTGGAGCTCTGTGTGATGCACTGTACGCTCTCTGTCCATTCAGAGCCTTGGAACGACGCTTCCATCTCTTTGGTTCGCTGCTGTCGACCGCCCTACAGTACGTATGTGGGCTTAAAACTGTATATCGGCAGGCATCATCAAGCCACTTGTACAGTATCACTTTCGCCTCTGGCCCCCCCCCCAGCGCCTGCCAAGCAAAGGTCTTTCGCCGTTCCCACATTTTCCCACATTTGCTCTTTCTCTATTTGACACTCGACTTTGGACTCGCGCTCACTCCATTCTGGTCTCTCTTTCCCTCCACTCCAACCAACACCTACACCTACACCTCCACCTTCTTCCTTCTCTCCATTGTAGACTTAAACTCCACTACTTCCTTTTTTCCTCCTTCCTCTCCTCTTCGCCCACTATTTGCGACCTTCCTTCATTTCCATCTCCCATCCTCTCCTCCCTCCGTCTTTCCCGTCCTGCGTCGACTTCGGTTGCACTCAAACCCTCTTGCGTCCGCGTTTGCGAGTCACTTTCCAGTCTCGTCTTATTTGCCCGCACGCTTTTTGTGATCCCTTCGCTCTCGCCCGCTCCGAAGCGCACCGTAAAACAATTCCAACAAAAAACGACAACGGAAATTTCAAAAAAGGAAACAAGATTTCAACTTTCGAGGTTATGGAAGGCGCATCTACTGGTGATACCTGAAAACCTATTTTTAATCTCTGTATTATTCTTTCGTCGATTCTTTGCCTTATCGCCTATTCCGCCTCAGGTCTGCGGAAACACCACAGCTTAATCTCGACACCGTCATCGAAAACAGAATTTCACCCACAGAATAATCGAAAAAAAGATCAACAAAAAATTTTCAAGAGGAGGACTCGATAGAAGGTAATACCTGGAATCATTCACATCTGGATAGGCATCGTTTGGAGGACGTTGTCTCATTGAAATTGTCTTGGAGAGACAATACCCAGCTGGTGCTCGCGTTTTCAAGTCGTGTTAATCACCCGACTCGTCGCTTGAGCGTGAATAAATCTTCACACAATCACAATTTCGGGTACTTTTGTCACCTGATCACGGTCTGAGCAAGTCTTGACTCTGTTGAAGCTTGCTTTGAACCTTCTTTCGCCAAAAACCTCGAGGGACCATCGCCACTCGACCTTCGATATCCTCCTTCCACTGATTGCGTCTTCGCATCGCTCTTTCATTCATCAGATTTCGCCTGTTCTTTGTATCGACTACTCTTGATTTTAATCTCTGGCGAGTCGACGACTTGTTATTTGACACTCGACTTTTCCTTCGGCTTCCAATACTTGCGACTTGTTGGATTTGCGTATTTTGGCCTCTCGCGACGCAACATCTTCGACATACGTTTGGTTTCATTGACCACCAGTCGATAACGTTTTGTCGTCTTCATCGATATACCCGCAACGCATAATTTACTCGACTTGATTTCAACGAACCCTACTTTCTAATCCGACTGACTATTTCTTGCATCAAGAAATAGCCAAATCACGCTCTCTGTCTTTTTTCCCTTTCGAATCTTTTAGATCTACGAATCCGCTTTGAGCCATGGACGCAGGCGGTCTCGCTCAAATGTCTTCCAACGGGTTCGCTCCCAACGGCCTCAGCATGCCCAGTGGTGGCCTTGCTGCTCGTCGAGGCGGCCAGAACGTTAAGCCGCTCTCTTTTGATTCTCTCAACCAGATCAAGGACAAGGACCCTGGTGCTCCCACCCCTCGCACCAGCCGTTCTCATCTTCTTGCTGGTCTTAGGACAGCACCCAAGTCCGCTACTGCTGCCTCGTTTGGCCCACAGTCTCCCACTGCTGGTCCCACACAGCAATATGCCCGGAACTCCATGGCTGGAAATGCCTATGGCATGGGCCAGGACAATGCTTACAACGCCCCTAAGACGGCCTACCCCCAATATGGAACTCAGAACAACTACAACTCCATGATGAACCAGCAGTACACTGTTGACCAGGTCCTGGCGCCTCCTGAGCTTTCCATTGATGAGCAGATCCAGGAGGGTATGGATCCCAACCTCTATGCTCAGCTCGTTGCTACCAACATGTACCTGGCTCAGCAGCAGCAGCAGCTTCAGCAGCAGCTTAGGAGCGTGCAAGCCGCTACTCAGCGATTCTCGCAGCTCAACCTCAACAACCCTCAACTCACCCCGCAGCAGGTCGCTTTGTACGAGCAGCAACAGCAACAACTCAGGAACATGCATCAGCAGCTCAGCGTTCAGGCCGCCCTCAACCAGCAGGCTCAGCAGCAACAAGTTCAACAGCAGCAGCAGATCTACTACAACCCCATGACCGGCCAGTACTTTATCGAGAACCAGCAGCCCTCCGTCCAGGTTACATCACCCTACAACGAGCAGCCCTCGACTCCCGGTTTTGGCGGTTTTCAGCAGCAACAGCAGCAGAGTACCCCTTCAGTTCAGGTGTCGCCACCTGTTGAGTCTCAGCCCTTCTCGTTCCGCAGCAACACGCCCCCCAAGCGTTACGAGTCCCCTACCGAGGTTGCCCCCCTTCCTCCACCATCTGCCAACGCTTTCCGTCGTGGACACAAGAAGGCATCGTCACTCGCTCCTGTCAACAGTGCTCTGGCCGCTTCCCTCTCCTCTGACGCTCCCAAGTCTGCTGGCCCCAAGACTTCCACTTTCCCCATGACTCCCCTCACTGGAGGTTACGGACCTGGTCAAGCTCGTGCTGGAGAGCATCCTATTCGCCAACCTCGTGGCCCCCCTTCTCTGGACGAGCTCAAGTCGAAGCCCACTGCCAAGCACGAGGGAAGCAAGAACTTCTCTGCCCGTACTCGTCGTTCTGCTGTTCACAACCTTGTTCGCGCCGGCCTTGAGCGCCGCAAGGGTACTGGTAGCTCTTGTGGCAGCATGAGCCCCGTTTCAGAGACCGCCGAGGAGTCGTCGACTCCTATTACTGATAACGAGTCCGACTCTGGTCGCAGCGGATCTGGCAGCCTGGCTGGCGATGTTGAGTGTCCTAGTTCGCGCACATCAGCCAGTGGAAGCTGGGGCGCTATTGGCTCGGACCGTCCCAACTCGCGCCAGAAGGCTCGCAAGAGTGTCGACAGTGTGGAAAGTGTCGCCTCCAACACTGAGAGCGAGAACAGCTCTTTTGCCAACGTGTTCAAGAATGGCTCTCTGCGAGCAGCCAAGGCACATGATTCGGCTGACGGCCAGCGCAAGGCACCTAGACTGGTGCTCACCAAGAGCACTCCCGCTGCTTAAGGTGACGCTGCGGCTATCAAACCTTTTCACTGTCATGATTTACGCGCCCGGACTTTTTTTCTGTTCACACGACTGCTCGGACTGCATTTTGATGGCTATCGTTTAGTCCTTTTTCGATCATGCTGGGGAGTCTTGTTGCCATCTGCATGGGGTGGATGAAACAACGTTTTCCATGTTTTTTTGTGCGAACTTTTACCACTTAAGAAGTTTATAATTCGCTTCACAGTCTTTCCTTCAGACTTTTATACTTCGTCACGACATTAGGGGAATCGCCCGGGGATAATCTTGTCTCAGCCTAGATGGACGAATGGGTTATTTAGGGGGGTTGACGAGGAAACTTTATACCAATGAGGATGAGAAACATCGCCGGGGAACAAGTCTGGTCTGAAAGCCTCTGCGAGGTAGTCAGACAGCCCCTGATGTGATTACGGCCGGCGTCTCTGCGGGGACACTTTTTCGGCAAATTTGATATTTGCATTCGTTATGGTATTTCATATGTTTGTCTTTTTCTGCTGGTCATGGCCTGACCGACGAGATTGGGTTCTTTTTTATGTCGAGGGGGGACAAGGGCATTTGGGAGACCTGGAATCCTGTTATGGCCAGGATGAGTTGGCAGAGGCAAACAAATTCATAGATAGTTTTTACAATGGCACAACCACAATTTGAAAGCCACTAGATGCTTGCTTGTTTGTGTGCATGAGTGATTGTAGTAGCCTCAGGGCTAATAATATGTTGCTGTTTGTAACGAGGACGGTCGGGATTGTTAACAAGAAGGGCCAATAGTTGCTATGCTTGGTTCTCCTAACTAAGATCAAGTGGCTATAAGAGCCAGTCTCCTCCCTCCTAACTACATGTTTCAATAGCCATATCTACTATATAGAATACGCTGCGTGGCTGTATCTTCAACCATAGCTTTCGATACTTCGACCACCATCCTCCTCAGCTATGGCAGTGTCGAGCTTTCAACGACGGAAGTTTCTTACACGAAGTAGTAACTACCCGTCGAGGCAGCTCTTTGCTAAGTAACCGAGAGGCAAATCATTTCTATTACTATAGGCATCCAACTGGTCTCAGACACGAGAAGAGACGGTCCCAAGGCTTGGGCTCCCGCTACGTAAAATCGAACTACCAACTCAGGGTTTAAACAAACGACTTTGGTCCAGGAATGATTCCACAGAAAAAGCTCTTGACCTAAGCGTCTATTGTTGGGATATTCACTTCTGCGCAGCTCGCTTTCGTCGCAGCAGAACCAGATGACTTTGGCGATGCTTGACAGCATATACTATACCTTTACTAAGTGAGTGATAGAATGCCAGCTGACGTTACGCATTCTAACTATACTTGTAGGTTCCGGAGTTGAAGTAGCGGTATGTCGTCTGCTGGAGTTAGCGAGGACCTGCATGCCCGGTTCAATAAAGAGAAGAATGCCAAGGACCAACTACCCAAGTCGAAGGCGAAGGCCAAGGGGAAGGGGAAGAGAAAACACCTAAGCTTAGGACAAGCACATCCTAATTACATGGTGATTTAGAACAGCATGGTCTAAATCTACCTTTTCACGACATCTATATACTATAATCCTAGGAGTCGCATTCTAGCCTGCGCAAGAACAAGGACCTCAAGCAACGTTAGCTCAGACTTGGAGTAGTTGTCCCTTGGGTACTCGCCTTTTATAGAGGAACCAAGTTCTAAATATATTCTTCTCTTATTGTCCACGTTTTGCTTTCATCATTCTTCTATATATCTTCCTTTATTACGGGCATACCTTTGCGCTCAAACCTGGGATGTTGCAGCAACAAAGAAGCCTTTAGGGGCTGGACACCCCGATACTCTTCGACAAAGATCATTTTTTACTAGTCTTTATCGAGAGACTAGCTCTTTAAGACGTTGTTGGTATAACGATAGCTGGATGAACGTAAATCACGCTGAAGAATGTGCGGATGATAGCATCCCGTATATTGAAGCTGTCAAACATTTATACAGCTTATCCTGGATAACGCGATGAGCAATTACCAGATGATGGCGCCATTGTCTTCGAGGTTAAGAGGATGAAACAATAAGCCAGGAACTCAAAGTAAGGGTTGCATGTCAACCTGTCAATTATCTTATTGACAACTTGATAGGAAAAGAAGTATCGCAATCTCATTCCTCCTCATGATCACGAACGATCTCAACTTTATCCACTAGAGCAGAAGTAGGTGCAATATCCCAACCTCTCCAAGATCATACACAACAATCAATGTCAACCCCTTCTTTCAGAGCTCTTCGTCCCTTTCTCTCATTCATCACTTCGTCGTCCTTTTGCTCGCAGGTCAAGTTGCCAAATCCGCACCAACATCTTCAACAAATACATCTGGACGGCTTCCGTAGCTCAGTTGGTTAGAGCGTCGTACTAATACTTCATACCGAGTATCCGGTGATGCGAAGGTCTCAGGTTCAAGCCCTGGCGGGAGCATTCGTCTCTCAAACGCCTTCCAGATATCTTTTTTTGCCATTTGTAGCGATGATGCTGTATTTTTGTGGTGGTCATGATACCGTGAAACATCATGGTGGTGTCGTAGTCAATTCGCCCGAGCCTCACTTGGAGCAGAATGAGCACTTATAATAGAAAACCACAAGTGGTTTGACAGAACACAAGACGAGTAATTCTGATAGTAGAATTGCTTCATGTTAGTCTTTAATTCCCATTTATAATCCTTTATGTCATTCCCTGTATGGCCTGGCCGCGGTTCCTCTGCGTTTTCCCATCCATCCTTATGTTCTATCGTTGTACCACACCCATCCCACTCCCTATTCTATCATGGCGTACGTTTCATCCCTTCGTTTCCGTTTACTTTCGTTCATCATGGCCATTTGGCCTCTCCTGGCATTCGACTCCGTCTCTTACTTATGCCCACCCGCTCCGACACTCCAGATAAGTTAGTCGATGCTGAACTGCTATCTCTACTACCCAGTCCGTCGCGGCTGCCGGGTGCACGTCCTACGTTTTCCTTGTTACTTAGGCTGCTGTCGCTGCGGAATACTATGGGAGTGTCGCGCGAGCTCAGGGCAGGGCTATTGCCGTTGGCGCTGATCCCAGTAGATGGTCGAGAGCTGCTCCCGCTGGCAAACGATGTGCGAGGGAGACGACTCTTCCCAGAAGAAAACTCGCCGCTAACACGTCGGGGGATACCTGTCGGCCCGTCCCTACTGCGTGGCCGATAAAGCGCCCCCTCTCGTTCACGTTCAACGGCAGCTGTGCGGCGCGGACTGGCTGCTACTTCGATATAAGTATTACTTGCGAGGCTGCCACGGCTTCTATGAGTCGGCGTCTGTGGGACCGACATAGATGTGTGCAAGCCAGGAGGTGTGTAGCTTTTATTATGTCGAGATGCTGGCCGTCTTGAAGATGATGAGCTTGGCACAGCGCTGGGTACACCTTCGTTAGGTCTTCCGCTGGGCTCAATGTTGGACCGCACGAGCTCTGATGCCAGATTGCGTACAAGGACAGCCGAGTCCTTCTCTGATAGAGTCTGAATAGCAGCCATGAGAGACCGCACCTGGGAGCTGTTGAGAGACCTCGTTCCATCCCCGCTGCCCAGTCCAGGCTCGCAAGCGTCCATGATAGTCCTCACCAGCCTGAGAAGGTTAAGACGCACAACCGCCTTCTTGTGACCTAACCGCTGCGCAATACCAGCAAACATTTCGGGCTTCGCCAGCGACGCCGCGACTGATGGGCTAAGACGCAGCAGCTTGAGTAGTGGTTCCAGCAGGTTGGAATCAAAGGCATTAAGTCTGTTGGTACCAAAGCAGCTGACAATGGCTCGTGTAAAGCCGCCGTCGGCAAGATGCGTCTCCACGTTGGCCGTCTCCTCCTGTAACCAGACCAAGATAGCATCGAGCGCGGTGACTTGCCAGTACTGGTCTGTAAGTAATGACACGTAAAAGTTGAGACCCTTATTCTGCCACAGATATCTACGGCCTTTGGACCCTGAGTGCGCCATGTCGCATAGTATTGGGAGCGCAAACTCCTTTGGAGGACGGTCGGTTTGCATGATCCGGAGAAGTAGAGGGATGATACCACCAACAGCAGCATCCTCTTGTCGTTCTTTGCTGAGTCGGCAGAGGTTAAACAAGGTGTTGAGGACCTGGTTAGATATTTCGCGGAAATGCGTCTGGCCCTTTTTCATACTATAGCTTAGAAGATCAATCAAGAACTCGATAGCGTCTGCTGAGTGCAGTGATTCGATCGTTGTCGAAAGCATGGAAAGGTTCTTGATAAACTTGAGCATCGTGATCTGATGTATCGGCGTCATGCGCCGCAGATCTTTCAGCACACTCTTCAGCACCTGCCGATCTGCCACGACCTCCTTGACGTAGTTCTCTGCTTGGCTGAAGAGATAGAAAATGTTGACGATTCGCCCTTCGACAAGCTCGCCAAGCTCATCCTCGCCCTCTTCGTCGAGAACACGGTGTAGAACCAGTGCCAACGGATATAGAATCTTGCTACGTGAAAAGATTCTACAAAAGTCGTTCTTGGGTGTCGGTCCTTGAAGCTCAAAGACGTTCCAGATACCGTTGACCCCAATAAGGACCAGATCTCGGGTCACGTCGTAGTCCTCGTCGAGGAACTCAACTAGCACGTTCAAACCACCCGCAGATACAAACATTTGGAGGGTTAATGTCGATGTCTGATACATCTGACGAACAAAAGCAGCGGCCTCGAGACGAATCTCATCCGAATATTGTCGGGCAGCAAATTTGGTAATGATAGGAATACCACCAACGAAACACAAGTTTTCTTGGATTTCCACGTCATCCAGGATAATCTATATCGTTAGCAAGCTATGGGTAGATAGAACGGTTGAACTCACTGCATTGACGACCTTGAGCAGCTGCAGAATCATGTATTGTCTACTCTTGACAGTACAAGGCTCCAAAATCTCAAGAATTGGCAGCAACCCGTGAGCGCTGATGATTAGGTTCTTCACTTCGCTGTTCTCCCAAAGTAGGGCAAGCTGGAGCATGTTAGTACAATCTTCCTCAATTGATCCAAGTAACACTCACCAGATCCTCTGAAAATTCACACAGGGCATCTTCGCCCTCAGTAGCTTTCATGGACCTCACCAAGCCCTCTACCCTCTCTGCCAACCTGGCGTGTCGATCCCTGGCAATGTTGGCTTCAAGGTCCATCTCGTCCCATCCTGGGTCCATGGATGCGAATGGGTCGTCTTCATCCTCATCATCCCCTAGCCAGGAATTACTGGACGCTCGAGACATGAGCATCAATGCACCATCCTCGGACCCCTTGTCGCTCTCTTCCTTTTCCGCTATTGATGATTCTGGACCGAAAATGTCGCTAAAATCTTCGTCGTCATCTTCCGCGAATTTCTGAATTTCTATTGATGACCGTGTTCGCCGCATTGGCCGATCAGGAAGAACAGACGGCCGAGACATGACCTTCTTCTTTATGCTACCCGAAGCAGGATCTAGCATCGACCTCGGTAATGATGTGAGATCGGATGGGTGAAATAGTTGCGGCGCATCGCTCTGTCGTGAGTTCTGTATATATGTGAGTCTTGGCTCCGAATCCTGGCATGGAGAACCTACTCTTCTGACAGCTTGATTCACATTATGAGTGAAAACATTGTCGTTGTCCACAAAGAGATCCGAAAAGTCCTCAACGCTGTGCTCCCTATACACTAGATCTGGTCTTGACGGAAGCTCGAACTTATTATTGAGGTGAGCTTTTGCAGGCGACTTGGTCCGGCCTGCGCCTGCACTCTTACTCGAGCTCGACTTATTCCGACTGTGCGTTTTGGTAGGTTCTTTGGTAGGCTTCTTTGATAAAGGTCTGATCGTCTGTTCTTGAGGATCGCTGTCTTGCCAGTGATGTGGCCCCTTTATCGTCATCAACTCTCCCTCAAAGTCGTCGTCGTATGAATTGCTATCATTTCTTCCATCGTTCACCGATGCAAACGCCTTGAGGCGATCACTTGATAATAAACCCCCAAAGTTGTCTTGGGGCTTGAGATGGGGTAGTTGCAGTGCACTTGGTGAGATGGCTGTCGCAAAATCATCGTCCCAGTTGTCGTCATCTGTTATATGATTAGCATCGCATCCTCCAAGACGGAAACAAATTGGTGGGCGAGGTGTGCGTATCAAGCATCTGACTTCTCTCAAGAAATAAGAGACTCGGATTGCATTGAAGTCTTAACGTACCAGCGAGTTCAGGCTTACTGAACGCTCCAGCGCCAGGTCGTAGTTTTGCGAGAGATAAAGAACCCTTAGCAGGAGTTCCACCAAGGAACCTCGTTGAGGGCCCAGTTTCGGAGCCAGTTGATGCTCGCAGGGAGGGTTCCGAAGATTTGAGAGCTTTGTTCCATTGCTTGACTTCCTCAACAGCATCGTTGAAATTGGCTGGTGTCCTCGACACTGGTGCTTCAGTTCGGCGACATCCTGTAATCCAAGCATGACGAAGTAGTTTGCGGGCTGTTACACGGAGATTCGGGTCTTTTTGAAAACATTGCATCAGAAAGTCTCGGGCAGCCTGGCAGAATCAGTAAGTATAGTCAAAGACAACTCGAGGGAACCTACCGCAGAGATGCCTTCAGGTAGCGGGGGGTGATCGTCGTTGACAATTGCGAAAAGCGCAGGCATAGCAGCCAGATTGTGATATGGAGGCTTGCCTTGAAGAAGCTCAATAACGGTACAGCCAACACTCCAGATATCTGATGCAGAACTCGCTCCAGAAAGCTGGATGATTTCGGGGGCCATCCAATAGGGTGTACCAACGACTTGCGCTTCCTTATCTTGACCACCAGCAAGCGTACTGGTAGAAACTCCAAAATCTGCAAGCTTAACTGTGCCATCTTTTGTGGTGAGAATGTTGGCGCCCTTGATATCCCTGTGAATAACACCCTGGTCGTGTAGATATTGAAGTCCTTGTAGAACCTGCGTCATGTAGACTCCAACAAGATTCTCAGGAAACTTGCCGTAGGCCTTGCAGATTGAATGTAGGGAACCATTCTCACAATATCTAGGTTCGTTAGTTTCAACTGTTGCAAAGAAAGTCTAGGCCCGTACTCAAGGATAATGTTGAGCGCATCAACCGACTTGACGAAGCCGATATACTTGACAATGTTGTCATGCTACTATTGTTAGCCTCATAAGCAACGCCCTAGGAAGGGATTCCTACATGAAGGTTCTTGAGCAGATCAATTTCACTCTAAACAGCACTCGCGCCTGTCAGCGTCTTCAAGTCGCAAATCGCATTATTGAGCATAGCTCGTTTGGAGGCAACCCACCTCGATCATGCGCAACTCGCTCTTGGGCAAGTCTGCGAGCTTGATCTGCTTCACAGCAACAGCTTCACCATTACCCCAGTTGAAAGCCTTGTACACGGATCCGAAAGCACCCTTTCCGAGGCATTCACCTAGGCGCTACACACACGAGCAAACATTAGCACCCTGGTAACAATCCTGTTGATCTCGCGCACATTACGTCCGGCAAACACCAATGGCGGATATACGCACATAGTCCTTTAGCCCTGGATCCTGAAGGGCAGAGGTCTCCCGAAGCTTCTCTTTCCGCGAGGGCGTGCCAGGCATGGGCGAGGGCCGCTCTCGGGCACGGCCATTGGCGTGATACTGCCGCTCGGGCATCATATCTCATTTACACACTCTCAGCTGTGTTTGGTATTTCCCAACTGGGATCTGCCTCGTCGAGTCGAGCAGAGGCGAGCGGCAGACAATGGGCGAGGTTTAGGCCAAGACGGAGATGTCATTCCCGGCATGGATGGGGAGCAAGGGAGCGGAGCGGCGCAGGGCGGTTCGTTTCTACATGCGAAATCGGATTCGATATTGATATATCCGTCGAGAATTGCGAATGATGTCGTCGAAAGCCAAGGTACGGTACGGTAAGGCAAGGTAGTTCAGTCTCGCTAATGAGCTGAGCTTAAGCGGTCGACGTCGTCAGCGTGATCGAGGAGGGGAATGGATTCGCTTCGTTTCGTGCGGTGGTCGCTAACAATGGAGGGCAAAGGAAGGACTCGAGACTCGGGAAATATGTGTGTGAAGTTGTTAGGGGCCCAGGATGTGGAAGAAATCAAAGCGAAAAAGAAGAGAGAAAAAAGTAAAGTAAGAAACTGGACTCGACTGGTGGAAATTCGGGCTCGACTGCACCAAAAAGACTGATCTCCAATCAATCATGGCCATGGAGGTGTTGTTAAACTGCTGCCCCAGGCCTGAGGTGGTCTCACAACCCAATGAACCAGGCCCGCCCGGGCAGACCCAACCCGCCTGGGCCCCTCCATATCCTCCCCGTACTGGAGCTGTACCTGCCTGAACTGCCCTGCTGTTAAC
>JAATHB010000245.1:0-62192 GCA_014822075.1 Fusarium buharicum | reverse complement strand
AAAAAAAAAAAAAAAAAGCTGGAATTGGGGCTGCATAAACCAAGGCCTGGTGCTGGTCATATATCTATTTTTTGTTCTCTCATTGTTTTGTTTCTTTTGGCTGGGGCTGGAATGGAGTACAGCAGCGGCTGTGATAGTGGCAATGACGCAGCAGATGAGAGATAAAAGAATAGGAAAAAGAAATAAGAATTCTGAGATGTCTCTTTTGAGCGCCTGGCATGGATGATCGACGTAGAAAACTTGCAGGATAATGCAATCTAATGTCTTCTGTGCAGTTGTAGAGTACCTTAGATACGGAAGACGGGTTATGGACCCGTGGTATTGGATTTGGGTAATTTTGCGAATTGAGATGTGATAGATCGTGGGGAAAGAATGCACAGAGATGGTTGGTAAGTTATGCGAGACAGGGGATATTACATACAGTTTGGTCCTAGTACCTACAGTATATACGATGCAATCGTTTACCTTGGTTGACATGATAGCTTCGTAGCGGATGTCATTAGTAGTAAGGTAGTCGACTGATCTTGCAGGGTTGCATTGACACACGGGAGTCAATCTTGCTCAAGATCAAGTCTTTTCCTAATAAAGTTGTAGCCCGTCTTCACGACGAAGATGCCTCTATAATACAGTACGGTATAGCACTGTACAGCGCGATCCACCCCTGTAACCTAATCTTGGCGGCGCCTGTTCCTTGATCGCTCAGTGGCCTGTGCACGATCATCTCCCGTCAGCCAATGAACGCTATCTCCTCTTCTCCCCACCACCACCATCATCCTCAATCTCCACTTCTGCTCACCTCTGGGGTATCAGCTCTGGAACGTAGCTTCATCAGGCCCTCGCTCGGTCTACGTATCATCCGAGACCCGACATTGTTCTGTTATCGATTGTTGATACCGGACTGTTCCTGCTCCGATAGCCCCGGTACTGCCACCCCAATGCCGGTATAGCTATCATCTCGTGATGGCTTCACTTCCCTCATACCATGATGCCGTATCCTCGGACTGGCTCCCTCTAGTGGTCCCATACATCTATCCACGGGACTTGCCGGCCCTATGCCGCGTCAATCGTCGTTTCTGGGAGACATTCGCCCCATGCATATGGCGTACTATCCCAGGGTCAGATAGGATCGCTAGCCACGACTCGGAACATGGTGAGTGCCGTGTCTACTCCAGCTGAACTTCTCAATTTCAGGGCTCAAGGCTGACACCCTCTCAGATTTAGCATGGTTATTTGGTTCTGTTTTGGACCAGCTTGGACGGACACGGCTCGGAACGACCTGTCTTGTCAGAGTCCTTGATGCTCGGTCGATCAGGGGCACCTACTCTCTCAACATGGGCAAAAACTTAAACAGCAAGCTCAAAGACGCCATCAGATACTTACCTAACCTGATCAGCGTTCTTGTTGACGGTCATGAGGATCTTGACCCGTCAGAGTTCCTGATTGAAGCCGGTCGCCAAGTGCTCCTGCTTAGCATGGCCGACTGTCCACTGTCTCTTGCCGCCAAGATTGTCCCTTGCCTTGACCGAGTGGTGTATCTTGACCTCTCTCGTATCACAGGTTCCTTTCGCCCGTTTTTCCAATATGGACAACGACGGGGAATACGTATCCTCAAGCTTCAAGGCAAGGAAGTTGACGATGCCGTGGTCCAGATTCTAGCCGCTCACTTTGGAACTCGTCTATGGAGCCTAGACCTTAGTGACAATAAACTAACAGATCGGGCACTCGAGCACATAGGAGCCTGCTGTCTGCCGCCAGGCGACCTACGCTCCGACGCCTACTTTGATGTTGAGGGTAAGCTGGAATTCGGAAGCCGGTTCCCTGATTACGGACCCTGGATTCACGTCTCCGAGTCTCCTTGGAGCGGTTCTTTTAGCCATCCCAACCGGCATCTGATTGATGCGCCATCGTACTCTTTCGATGATACCTTGTCCCAGGAGCATGAACACAAGAGACTTGATGGGAGAAGCCCCATCAAATCCGATTCGGCGGACGCCGTGTCCCGTGGTCTTCAAGGCGAAGATCCCCAGTTTTCACCAGCAAGCTTTCAAACTTCAAAGGGGTTAACGCACCTAAACTTGTCTGACAACCAGGTTTCTTCGTATGGGATCAGGAAGCTACTGACACTGTGCCGTGGGCATTTGCAGCAGTTCAGCTGTGACTCTATGCTACTGGTTCCGCCTACCAAGAAGGCTGTAGGGTGGTGGCCGAAGACGACCAGATTGTACGGCTTCTTTGCTGCACATACTCTGCGTCCCGTGTTTTCGTCGAATCTACGCGTCATCAGAATGCACCATTCAATTGTGACTCAGACCCCTACTTTGGAGATGGAGGGTCTCTCGGCCATGGCTTGCTCGTTTATCTCCGAGAACTCTATCTTACCACGAGCTGAGAAGGCTTTCCCCGAAACTTTCGTCCCTGACATGAACCCGCGCATCACTTCATTGACCCTTACACGCATTCCCCGACGCTCAAGTGGCTCGCTGGTGCAAAAGCTGATCTCCTTTTTGGAGCTTCTTGCAGTCCAGGAGCGAGCAATCTTTGACGCAACCTCACGGAGGGGCCCCAGCACTTTGGCTGGACTTAGGCACCTGCGGCTCGAGTTCGAGCCAGATCCTTTTGAAGAAGACTCCACTATGGTAGAAGATATAGATGCTGAAGAGCTAATGAACTCGGGAGAAAGGGGATTCAGTTTCTTCCGAGACGAAGCAAAGAAATCTCGGCTCCAGCCTGCCCGCGGTATAGCTGAATCTACTCAGAGGCCTGGCTCCGTAGATCCTTCTCTTGCTCAAGGAGGATCTGCTCAGCGTCACCCTGAGTACTTGAGTATGGGCGTCTCAATAAATGGGAAGAATGTTAAGACGCATGTGTGGATTGGCCCTTTCCAGACCGACAACCCTGTGATCCGAGACTATCGGAGACTGTTGCTGCACTACCAAGTACGCGATCACATTGGTCCAGCCACGCATGCGCAGATACTTGCAGGTGCTTCCCCTGATGCTCTAGTTTGTCACACAGCCTGGTGTATGGCGATAGTGCCTCCAGATATCCAGGAGCCGACGCGTGCTGAACTTGGCACGATGAGAGATGTGCTGGTTGAGCTGAAACGGTTCCGTCTCGAGGGTAAGGCTAGGTATCTCCAGCTGCAGAAGGAGTATGGCAGTAGGGTAGTACCACCTGGCGAACCCCATGGGTTCTGGCTGGGGAAACTTGAAGTTTCGACTCAGCGGGCGGTACCAAGCAGCAAGAGTGCAAGCTATTGGCGATGAGCGTGTTTCTCTGTGAGCTGCTGATTTTGGCATATGAACTTTTTTCTGCATATGTTATGACACACAGGCTTAGATTATACCCTATCTTGATTAAATGATGCAGAATGGGTATATATTGTTATCTCTTTCGGGCCACTTGGGTTTTCGAAGCTCGTTCTGATCGGCATAGACAAGGAGATGAGATGGATACATCATAGATCAAACCATGCGTGTTATTATTCTATCACGAAGCTACGTAGGCGCAAACTTGGCGTATAAGTCTTTACCATTAATGTTACACATACCTTTCCTTGAGATATGATCTTTAGGTCGTCGGAGCCGTGCCGTGTATTCCTATTGGACTGTCTGATTGTAGCATATAAGATGTATCGTGTTCAGATATGATTTCTTCTCGGGCGTGTTCAGGATACGAATTGCCAAATGAAGCACCACGTAAACCGTATGCTGGCCTATCGGCACGTGTTCAATCGATGGAGTAACTTTCGAGCCATGTACAGGCCATTCTATGTCAGTCCTGATTGAATAGTGATTCTCGCTTACAGCCCAATAAGGCACTATCGAGACCCTGACCTGGCACTCTTGAGAGCGTCTTAGTTTAGGTACGCCACCTCATGCAACCCATGTTGCATCAATGGTCTGAACTTTGAAGCGGCATGTCTCTTTTCTCTCAGCACGTTCCAGAAGCGAAAACGAGGTACATGATTGACTATAGGCTAATGTACGAAATGGTAGGATACCAAGGCACTGGGACAGCTAAAGACACGGGAAAACAGTGGCTTTCCTCCACAGTTTGTGGTGATGGTATCCAAAAGGGTCCTCAGCGTGTGCCCTGCATCCCCCGCAGAGTCTAGAACTATGGCGGAGAAAACTTGGCTGAATATCAGTCTTTTGTGCAGCATTTTCATGCATCTAGTTCATTCTTTGGTGTGGACATGTCTTGGATATAGACATGTGAATAAATTGAGAATAGTTTCGGGGAACGTTGAGACGGCGCATGGCGTTGACTCTACATGTTTGGCCAAAATTTAACATCTCTAGACTGCAGATCGCATACAAGAGGGTGGTCAGAGTAATTTAGGTGTCGAAATGAGACGTAACTTGACTTGAATAGGTCAAATCGCTGCGACTGGACGACTAGCTTTGCTTAATCCAACATAATATAGTTACCTACCTACTTATGTTACTGTATCTAGACTTACGGGACCGATCGAGTGTAACCCTCCTCGTCACTGTGCAGCCCTTTTACAACCAATAGCTAAAATTTCGTTTACACTAACGCAGCGACCCGAGCCGTTTAACAGATGGTTGAGGTATTTGCTCGATATCCCGCTCCCACGGTCGCGGAGACGATCTCTTTAGTTTGGATGCTGGTGTGCTAATGCGTTTATGTCATTTTCCGCGGCAGGAGAAAAGAATTTCGATGCCGGAAGAAATGGGAATTCAGAACGTTTTCTTTTCTTGTTTTCGTCCTTGCTCCTTCGGACTCGTATACTGCGCGATATTAGCAGAAGCGGTTCAGTTATGAAGAGCCCAGGGAGTTTCTGCACGCTCAGCACTAACGAACTTAGCAATTCAACCATTTTGAGACAGGCTGGGATAGATTAAGCGAGAATATGTACCTGCATCATATATCCATCTTGAGACTTATTAATGTCGGGGAACATTTTTCTATTTACTATCTCGACGCCCACACTTCGGTGAACTGAACTATCGACAAGCTCCGCCTTGATAGACCAGACAGTTGAAAACGGACACTCCCGCTCCTTGCATGGAGCTTAACGAGCCAGACTCTCGGGTCCCTCGAGAAAAGTAACTCTTGATTAGTGATGAGGTGGTGCAACAAAAACTGGGATCTAAAGAGATTAGGTCTCAGTTTTTTTCTGCATGAATGTATTTGTTGGTTGAAGTACTTTGTACTACATGGCTTGGACTAGGAAGGGAGATGATCTGAGTTATTGGGACTTAGATGAGAGTATAGTTGTGTAATCATAGCAGTCGGCGAGGTCGTGAAGGGCTCGTGTGATTTCTGCATGCTTACATCGAGCTCTTACTATCGCATTGAAAATTGTCCACTGCTGTTACAGGCTCAGGAGCCAAGTAGGTGATCCCGTACAAAGCACAGGCATAGCAGAGAAAATGGTCCATTCTATACATTCCATCATACCACAACCGTCCCATGTATCACTATGTTGGTCGATGTGGATTTATTAAGGAGTATCCCGGTCATGCCATTTCGTCCTCCGCGTGGGGCCGGCCGGCGACGGCTCTGAATGGAGCAAATACCCGTCCGGCAGTCCGGGGCATGGCTTGGAAGATAGGACGACGGTTTTATATAGAACGATAACAAACCATTTTCAACGTGATTCAGGTAGAAGTAATCTGAATCTACGCAATGGATAAGGGGCTTGGTGCATTTGTTTGATGAGATGCAAGTGATAAAGAGCAAAGAATCCGTAGACGTAGAATAGCTGTTTGGAATATCTGACTTCTGTAACATTTTCGTTATATCTTCGTTCGTTTTTCATTCTATACCATAGAAAATCTCTTATTCATCAACTACACACTCCTTTACTATAATCAACAATGAAGTCCGCCATCATCGCAGCTCTAGCCGGCCTGGTCGCTGCCACTCCCATCGAGCTCTCCCTCCGCGGCCAATTCTGCAACGAATGGGACTCCGAAACTGCTGGTTCCTATACAATCTACAACAACCTCTGGGGCAAGGGAAACGCCGAATCAGGCGAGCAGTGCACCACAAACAACGGCCAGCAGAGCGACGGCAGCATCGCTTGGTCTACCGCTTGGACATGGACAGGAGGTCAAGGCCATGTCAAGTCATACCCCAACGCCGTTGTCGAGATTGAAAAGAAGCCTCTCGCTGGTGTGCAGAGCATCGATACCTTCTGGGACTGGTCCTATACTGGCGACGGCGTTATCGCTAACGTTGCTTACGATCTCTTTACTAGCTCTACGGCCGACGGAGATTATGAGTACGAGTTTATGATCTGGCTTGGGGCCCTTGGAGGTGCAGGACCGATTTCTGAGACGGGTTCGGCTATTGCATGGGTAGAGATCGCTGGAAGCTCGTGGAAGTTGTACAAGGGGCGACATAGCCAGATGACAGTCTTTAGTTTCGTCGCTGAGACAGAGATCAACAGCTTCTGCGGAGACTTGACTGACTTTATGGATTATCTTATCGACGAACAGGGTGTTAGTGAAGCACAGATTCTCACGAGTGTAGGTGCTGGGACGGAGCCGTTTGAGGGGCGTGATGCTGTCTTTACTACGAACAACTATTTCGCTTCGGTCAGTTACTGGAAGGATTGAGACTTTTGGATAGTATACTTGACTTGAAGGATGAGGATGTTGGGATATTCATCATTTTGTATATATTACTACCTAGTAATAATCACACGCATTGGCTTTGATAGCCAAACACGACTGAGCTAAAGTGAATTCCTTTCGTTTGACAGTTCTTCTTCGTTACTATGTTGGAAGTCGGCTGTAGATCACTCTGAAACTATTTCCAGCCAGATTCAATTAATTAAAATTATTCGGTCGACACATGCGGCTCGAGGCTGGTATTAAAAGGTCGATAGCCCACAGAGTGATGGTCAAGATGATAGGTGTTTGGATACTTCGCAAAGCGGCGAGATGGGTTCATAAAACAATCAACACTTAGTTTGCGATGTGTTTTCGAGAAGATCTTCGAAGAGCTGCTTCTTAGGTTTTATCGCCGATATGAGTCTGCACGTCACATATACATGCATGTGTAGGCAGAAAAACTGGAACCAAGACCCCTGGTAGTATAAGTAATACGATGCTCTTTCGTCCGTTGTGGTTTCATTCAGGCTTTTAAATTTTTGTTCACAACGCATTTAATGCAGAGAGCCGCATCCCAATGGCACACAATGTGAATTGATCCGGAGACACGATGACAGCGTCAAAATCCAGTTTATCTTGGCCCGGGTCAGCACTAGAGCTGATCGATGTCGACAGAACTACGTTCTAACTGGTGAAACCTATCTTCCAGCGTAATGTAAAACCGTAGTGAGGGTATTCCACCGGTGCTATAGTAAGCACGTCTGCTGACTGCAAGCTATGCAGATCGATTAGGCCCCGGTCACGTATATATCTATAAGTAGACATTGAAGCTGACAGGATTTGAATGGGTACCCTACGTTTTCGGCGACTCACTTCGCGGCGGCAATCGTTCTGTCGAGTCCATCATGAGCAATAGTTGTGGTACACAATCTCCGGGATGTCCTTGTTCAGAATTATTGATCATATGCTGCTGCAGCTTTTGTGGATAGCAGCGCGCGTTGACGACGAATACAACACGCCTGAAGAGTTACCAAGAGGAGCTGATAAGCAAGAAACCCCTAAGTTGAAAAGAGCAGCGCAAGAAACTAGGCTTTGGGAACCTAGTTTTCCTAGTGTAACTGCCAATGCCAGCACATGTTTTCTTCGACTTCCAACAGAGCTCCAGCTTATGATCCTGCGACATCTCACATTTGGCGAAATCGAGTCTCTTCGTCGAACATGTCGACTCTTACGCATTCGGATCAGCAAGTCTTTCATACGTGAGGTCTTCCCGGTAATTGAGTTTGAGCTCATATCTACATGCTATCGATGCCTCAGCTATGATCCAACGAGAAAGCGCCTCATACGCGCTGATAAGTCAGATACGAGATATCCACTCGGCAACGAATGTGTTGATTGTGTAGCGTCAAGAGGAGGGTTTGAAGTAGGTCGTGCGTACACCCTCGGCACACTTGAGACTGTCCGTGTATGTCGATACTGCGGGTATCCTATCACATCGGACATTGCGTGGAAAGAGGTCGAGTTTCATCGTTCATGCTATGGGAGATATCGCACGATACTTCTGTACTGTTTCTTTGCTGGTTGTGCACAAAGTGCAGTTTCTATTATGGGAACGGCGTTGTGTTGGAGATACTTTGGGACTGAGAGGTTGGTTCTTGGGCCTACGATTGTAAGTGAGCCGTGGTTTGAGGGAGTTTACATGCTGATGGGTGTAGGTTAACTTTATCATGGGATTTTGGGTATTCTGCTTGAATGTGGCAAGAGGCGTGGAGTTGAGGACGTATCACTGGTCGTTGATGCTGGAGCTGAGTATTCTAGGTCTTTGGATTCCTCCTCTACTGGCTATTGTTGGGAATATACAGCAAAGGTTGGGAGGAGCTCGAGCAGCTGATACTGCAACAGTTTTCTCCATTGCTTGTAATATGTAAGTATAGCAACTACTTGTGAGTACAGCGAACTAATTAGGGTAGGATGTTTCGGTTTGTCAATGTTTTAGGGAACATAGTCCTTGTGTCCGAATACAAGCTATGGCGCCGCTATCGACCGAATCAATCGAAACCTCGTCGAGCTTGGAATAAGACGATCGCTTTTTTAGTCTTTTGGACGTATCCCCCTAGTATTGAGCAGACGTATCCAGGTAAATGGTGGTTTACGAAGCGTTGAGGCCGTTTGGGAGTTTGCTACACAGCAGTAGAGATTACCCTGGATCAGCCTCATGAGAGATGGATCATGGACAACGGGACTTGGAGCTAGGGGTAGTTCCGGAAACATGGAGATTTTATGATGATACCATATACAGGCGCTCATTTTGGCAACTATCACATGGGATCTGCGTTGGTGTCCTGCCACCACAAGATGGCTGGCATAAGATCATGGGATGGTGGCATGGGGATAGAAGCTATCAGACAACTGCACCCAAGCTCAACATTGCGCCCATAGGGAAATTGATCTCGACTCCCGCAAAATGCAATCAATGGTTCTTGAGTCAGGGCGCCTGACGAGCATCCAGTTCAGTATGCTTGATTGTGGGGACAAGTCATTAGAATTTTGCTCAATTTTTACAAACTCCTGCTGTACTGCTTGAGATAACACTCAGCCTTAATCCTATGTTCCCCCTATGGGTTGGCCTTCTTCTTGGTCGTTGTCTCTGTATGGTTGCTCGCAACCCTGGGATCACGGAACCCTTCACTTTGCGCACCGGGTTCAGCAACGTTTCCTCCTCCCTGTCCAAAAGCGCCCTCAAATGACTGCCTGGCTGTCTGACCACTGGTCTCATGGCTGCTACTCTTGCCCTTGTTATCGTTGTCATCGCCGCCAGGTCTGGTAACTCTAGGCTGATGTTGGTCGTGATGCGTCGCGTCCTTCTTGGTGGGCGTGCCGTCGTAGTTGCTCGCGACTCGCGTGTCCTTAGGCTCCTGTCCCGTCTTGTCGCCAGCCTTGGATCCTCCAGAGCCAAAGATGCCGTTCAGAATGCTGCTGCCTTGCGAGCCGCTGGACGTGCCGGGCTGGGTTTTTCCAGACATCTCGACCGAGGTGCGGACGTTGGAGCCGCCACCGCCGACTCCTCCTCCTACGCCACCGCTGGGGAGCTTCTCGAGAGGTGCTGTGGTACCCTCCTTGCGGTCTGAGTTGGCGTGGCTCAGCTCGTGGCCGCCTGTGACGGCGTTTCCTCCGACGCCTGCGCCGCTGAGACCTTCGGCCTTCTTGGCGTCGGCGCGGCCTTTGCGGTCTTGTTCAGGTGTAGTCTCGGGCTTGGACTTGCCCATATAGTAGACACCAGCACCGAGAGCTGCAACGCCCGCTGTGATGGGAACAGCAGCAGATCCTTGCTGACCAGCTCCGAAAGCTTGCTTCATTGTCGATGTGTTATGTAGTATTAGGTGATTGATTCAGTGTGAAGGAGTTTTGTCAAAGTCAAGAGAGGATCAATTGAGTAATCGTGAGCGAAAAAGACGAGGTTCATCTCTGCAGTTTGTTTTCTACTGTCTCTGTCATAAGGCGTATGTGACGTCGTTGATAAAGTCATGACGGATTGGCTACTCATGATGACAACATTGATATGTAAGTCATACCAGAAGTAGAAACATAACAGGGACCGGAATAAGTCATGATCCGAATATATATCAACAACAGCTCAATAAAAAGCAATTGACCTTCTATGATCGCGATGAGAACGTGAATTGACGATTTAATAGTCGCTCGTCATGATCTAGTTGATATGAAGTCTCCAGGGACTTGTGGGCCGGGATCTGTCGATGACGGCTTGAGTGCTACTCAGTAAATAACCAATCATACGCTATGTAACTTACAGTAACGGACTTTTGTTATTCCGTACATCCCTGAGGAAATCTACCTAATTTACCCAAGTACCGATCTCAGATCATTCCGGGGGCTGTACTAAAAGGCGGAGCCGCGAATTGGCGGACACTAACCTAAAACCTTCGGAGCCGCAGTTTACATCTTCCCCTCATCTAAGAATCCGGGGCATGGGGAAAAGGAGTTGAGGTTATCAACGAGATTAGGCTGCAAGTTCATCATCTCAGCAATGTTTATTGAAAATTGGCTTCAAGGGATCTGTCTCAAGGGTTGAAACCCAATAAACTTGGACCTAACACATTCAGCTTATGCTACTGTGTTGTGGTAGGCCACTTACACATAACTATGCCACTGTTAGGAATTGGAGAAGGTTGCATTTCACCACTATCATACACAAAGGTGCCGGCAGAGCCGTCAGTTCTTCACGAGTCATGGCTTATGTACGTATACAAAATAGCAGATGCCTTCAAGAACTATAGCCCTTGTCATGGTAGACCTATTGTGTTAGACTATCAAATCCTACCACGTTAAATATCATACACTAACATACCTCCCAAGCCCTCAATTTCTATAACATCTGTCCCAAAATGGAGCGGATCCGAAGGCCTGCGTCTATCAACCACTAACCACCAACCACCGTTCAACTTCGAGTTGCACGGAACACACGGATGCAGCGAGGTAGAACGAATCCGGGGCCCCGGTGATCTTTGATACATGCATGCGTACGTGTCTATCTCTGAACATCTTCCCCAGACGGGCGTTGATCAGGTCACCTGCTCTTCAAACCATCCCCGCGTTTCGTGTCAACCATTGAACGATCCAACCTTGTCCCCTCACATCGAATACTACTTTGCTAAATCTTATCCGTCCTCACCGGCTGGCCGTAGTATATCCAGAGTTTATCTACGCCATCAAAGCCTTCTTGATCTAGTTTACAATCACTAGCCATTGATGTTCTCGCAACTCCCCTAAAAGTCCCCAACAAGAAACACTTGTTCGTGTCAGCTCCCCGCATCTACAAAATTAGAGTTGCCCCCTAGTACCTGTGTTTCTCAACCGGGCGAAGGGATTGTGTGGAGATGGCATCTGGGGTGAACGTGAACCCCAAATCTAGACTTGGCGTCTTCCTCCCCCGCAACGCAACGCAAGATGGGGTAGCAGTTGTATCTGCATTGCAACTCTGAATGGATAGACATGTTACCAGTCACAGACCCAAGTTTAGAACAGATCGAATCGGAAGCTTTGAGCTTGCTCTTGGCTAGTTAGTACAAGCAAGACCTCCTCATCTGGTTACCCTTCAATACTACCTACCAAGCCTCTGGCGCCGTCTTTTGATGATTCTCAGACAGTCGACCCTCTTGACTCGTTCCTCGGATGGTACAGCACTAACCAAACCTCGTTTCCAAGGTTGATCATCCCCAGACTAAGCTATCCTGATGCCCCTGCTCAGCTGCTGTTCCTCCTCCCCTAGTAGTGGAGATCTGGAACAAAATGGGACTGGGGAAGCAGGTGAAATTGGTGCATGGTGTCGGATCAAAGGGTGGCTTACCTCTCCCGTACCAATCTGGGGAACAGGCATGGATATTGAGCTTATTATACAGGAGCTATGGCCTGATATAAGTCTGGCCCTGTCCGTGTCTCTGCATTGACTCTTTCCTTTTCTCTTCCTCATACAAGACACCCATATTCAGACCCTGATTCTGTTTAGTTATACTCCTCTCCCTTCCATCAAGAAGCAAGTCTACGACCGACCACCTATCCTGGACGATATCATCACAATGGCTGCTACTTCAGAGCACAGCGAGCAGTTGAACGAGAAGAGTAGTGGTCTCAATGGCTCATTCGACCCTGAGGCCCAGCGTCTAGAGACTCTCAACAAGTTTCGCTCAGCGGCTAGTGTTCAGATGACCCCCGAGCTGTTTGAGAAGCTTTACCTGTCACCTATGAACCGTGTCAAGGGAGACCTTCGACAGACCTTTGGTAACCCAACACCTATGTACGCCAGTCCCATCTCTATTCTTAGAATACCATTACTAACATCGGTTTAAAAGTGCTCTTGTTGGCTTCCTCCTCGCCTTTACGCCACTGTCTTGCGATCTTATGGGTTGGCGAGGTGCTGGTGGCAATGGTGCCGCCTCCAAGTATGTCTCCTACTCAGGAGAACCCCGATCGCCCATTACACAAAGCTAACCTCGTGCTTTAAGCGCCGTCTACGTCTTCATGGGAGGTCTTCTCATGTTAATCGGCGGTATCCTCGAATGGATTCTCGGAAACAGTTTCCCTGCTGCTGTCTTCTGCTCTTTCGGCGGCTTCTGGTTCTCCTATGGTGGCACTCTCATCCCGTCTTTTGCTACCTACGCTTCTTACGCTCCCAGCAATGCCGAGTCACCTGCAGAAGGTCTTGCTACCAGGGGTTTCAATTCTAGTCTTGGTAAGCTGAAGTACACATTGAAAGAATTAAAACTGTACTGACAAGTCTCTACAGCGTTCTGGCTGCTATTCATGGGCGTCTTGTCATTCGTCTTCTTTGTCTGCTCGCTGCGAACCAACGTCGCCTTTGTCATGATCTTCTTCAGCCTCACATTCTGCTTCATGATGATCGCGGCAGCCTTTTGGGCTCTTGCTGAGGATTTCACCGGAAACGCTCGGTTGGCGCAGAGGCTTACAACTGTATGTTCAAGAACCCCTTTCCCGAGGATTGGAGTTGATCGCTAATGTATAATCTAGGCTGGTGGTGCATTTGGCTTTGTAACATGCATGTCTGGCTGGTATATCCTCGTCGCTGTTCTCTTTGCCATCGTCGACTTCCCCATCCAAATTCCCGTCGGTGATCTGTCAACTGTTATCAAAGGCCACAGCGAGAAGGCTCGTAGGTCTTAAGCTTGTACATGGACCAAAATAATATGGGCTAGACGATGTGAGACGAATCCGAGTAAAAGAGTGCATTCTCGCTAAGATGACAAGGCATAGTTTGTGGGCTGTATGTTAGTGGCAGAGTTAGTATGTCTTGATGTATAATTTTAGTATTAAAAGTACTCCCCAATGCTCTATATTCAAGAATTGTTATTAGGCTCTTTGTGCACGTCCTGCGGTTGGTGAAAAAGGACATTGTCCTGCCTCTCGGGTGGTAGCTCGCAGCTTAGTCTAATTAATTATGAGATCACAAGCATAGTAGGTTTGTTTTATTTTAATTTTTATTCAGCTGATACAACCGTGGCTAGTAACTCGCCGCCTGAGCGCAAAATTGTTGCTCTCCTTTATACCACTACCATTACCTCAGACAAATATTTGACCTGATGGGAAGTGTATAGATTAGGATAGTATCTCGATTATGAGCGGTAAAAAGTTTTAATATTGGTCGGCTGGTAAGATGAATGAAGAGTCCTGCTTTTGGGCTTGAGCTTTTGAGTATATCGGATTCCATAAGAGATTATCCTCCCACGGCACCGACGGGGCTTCAGAAGAACGTTAACTGGTCGATACTATTTTTTGCAACAGCTATGAAGAAATTGTAGTTATGGCTAAAGAAAAGGTCTCTTTCTTGGATGCGATCTCTGACGAGGTAGTCCAAGGCCGTATGGCTTCAGTTCAATCTTCATATCCAATATCTCGGCTGCATGCATCGATGCGCCCCTACCGAACCGCGTACTCGAGCTAAAGAAGCAGTTAAGCGTCTCAAATCTTATTGTTTTACTGCAGCTCCCGAGGGTTTATTAATTTTCAACCTATTGGTCTGCTGTGGAGGTTACATCAGACTGTTGATGTGTTCAACGAGACATATCCAGCGTCAGAGAGTAATTGATGCCTGAGATACCTGGGTGTTTGTGGTGATATAGTGATGAGAAAGTTTCTAATTGACCCATTGCATGCTGAATAAATCGTAAATTCCGAATAGCCTTTCTATTGACAATTGCCTCTTTAGTTTATCTGGACCTCGATAGTCTATAATTGGCTGAATGCGACAGACTCACGATGACGAGAAACGCTCATCAATACTGATATCCAGCATATGAGAAACACGAACGGTAAACTTGGGTTCCAGCTCTAAGTAAAAGTGTTATTCACAGTTCAAAAGTCGGTAGACCTGGCTAATTTGCGTTAGGATTAGTGCTCCACGAGGAGGCAAAGATTAAGCTTAGCTCAGAAATTGTAGCTTATGAAAGTCTGCTTTTGAATACTTAGACCAGTTTCATCTGGTGACAAAAGTCAAGAGAGACTACTGCAAGCCTTCGGACATGGGACTGACTTGGATGAGATAGGCTCATTTGGAAATAACCCGAGCCCTGTACAACGCCCCCTTCCTTCAGTAGAGACCACGCAGATGAGTCCAGCTCTAAAGACAAACACAGAGGCACTCTAAAAGGGCTTTCGCCATCAGGTTGCTTGTTGCGACCAATGAGAATAGATCTATCCATACCACCATCACGGAGGTGCGACTTGAAAGATGGAATATGGTATACGCTACGTAGGCGATGATCATTCTAAACAATGTTGATTGGCAGAATGATAGTGTATTACTGCCAACAGAACCTTCGGTCTCTCTTCCCCGAGGACTTCCTGGTCAGAATGCGCAAGACTCGGTTTGTCACAAGGTACGTAATTAGCTTGGGATAGAGAGGCAATTTCCTTGTTGCTTGTACACAATCTCTGAGCTCGAGAAGTCAGAGACAGCCTCCTCATCCATAACGAACTACTTATCTATTCAAGAATAGACATGAGTGAACTTCGCATAACAATCCCTCCATCTATCCACCAATACAAGATATCCAACAATTCTCTTCATCAAAGGCTCTCGTTAATGACAGCTACGAGAAGACTGTCCAGCGATGCTTCTCTAGCCAACATGAAGGCGTTGGTACACTTCAAAGTCTCAACGATAATCCTTGGCAACAGTGAGTACCTAGTTAGTACCTCCGTGCAACGGCCTGAGAAGTCTGCCACGCACTGATAAGCCCCGGTCGTAACCGAACCGATCGACCACGTTGTTTGCTCAATTTCCAGGATCCGGGCTTTGGATGGCGATGCCTGCATGGGTTCCCTAGGAACAAAGAAGTGCTTAGTCCAATCAGGGACGACCCAAGACTCTGGAACTACGTAGACACTCGAGCCAACGTAGTCAAAAGACAAACATTTTTCAAGTTCGCAATCAAGGTCGTACTCTTAAGAGATAGCAAATAAACTGGTGTTGGTTGGTCTTCTAATTAGACTGGAGACTGTGCCTTGTCTGTCGTGTTCATGTCTCGCAGTGACTTTGTTGACATAGCTACACATTACTTCATACTTAGTTAGTATCTCGATTAGCTCAACATATTCATGGCTCTATTAAGCTGATTTAGAAACATTGAACATGTTTAAACAATACTTAACTAATTCTCTCAATCACTCTTACTGCAGCAACCAAGTCCTCGAGTCCGCTTTGACTCAACTACAAAGGGAGACGCCACCAACCTGTGGTCACTAACAGCCTTCCAGGAGTGTGCTCTATACTGAGCAATCCTGTAGATGAGGTAAGAAAGAGAGGGCCTGAATGCCTAGCTAAAAGAAGCGGCGCAAGCGTGCAGACAGTTATTGCCGGGTTCTGCTTGAATCTAGACTGTCCGGAGCAGGGCTGTAAGTGAGGGCATCTTCTCTTACACCCTCTTCGGTAAGGACGAACCAACGATGTAGATAACGGACCAACATACTTCGCATGGCCTTGAAAATTCCACAAAGGCAAACATGAGAGAAGATGAAGCCGATTGGGTGCGAGCAGTGTCATCAAGATGCCAGTGGCTTGAGGGCATTCGTACGATAGTGAACTTGGCTGAATCTCGAACCTGAGTCACACTGTTTGTGTGTGATTTTAGATGCATTTTCAAGTTTGGTTTGCCAGATAGACGACCGGGGAGTCCTGGAAAACATCTTGATGGAGGAGAAGAGTTGAAAATGGGTGTTAATGGCTGAAGGTCGAGAACGAACAGATGGAGAGGAGCTATTTGTATAAATTGAAGAGGAAGCATGCTGTAAGAATAGGATACTCATAGAAAGCAGGTTCTCTGAGTTCTCAGCTTTGAATATTCTTGATAATCTCGTTGATCAGTCTACTGTGTTTTGTTTAGTTTCGTCTGACTATGACAGTCGAGATGTACTCCTTTATCAATCAACTCTCTTCCCCTGACCCCATCGCTTCCTTCTTAGCCAAACTTGTTTCTATATTTCTCCTCTTCACTTGTGCCACCTATGTCCTTCCAGCCCTTACCCGATACTTACTACGCTTCTTTTCATCTACTACCCCCTTTCAAAAAAGGTCCCTTAGCGAGAACACTCTCTCCATCTCTTGTCTTCCCCGCCTATCAGGCGTAGTTCCTTGGATTGGCCACCTCTTTGGTCTAAGCATCGACAGTTCTCGCTACATCAACCGTCTCATTGCATCCACCACCGCCTCAATCTTCACCATCAACATCCCCGGTGCACGTATTACCATTGTCAATCCTAGCCTGGATCGATATCTTGCCCGTCATGCTTCCGACACTGGTCTCGCTCAAGTCCTTGCCTATGTTGGTCCTCGCATGTTTGGTCTTGACCAAAAGACTATCAAGGCTGTCTTTGACTATAACCCACAACCCCTCCACAAGTTCAAGTTTGGCCATGCAGAGAATATTGTCTCTCTGACTCAACGCTCGGGATCTTTTACGTTCGATCAGATTTCCAAGATGCCGGAGAATAGTGAAGTTCTTATCGGACGTTGGCTATTTGAGTTGACTGTCGCTACTACGGCGAGTGCAGTCTGGGGAGTTAAGAACCCCTGGCGGATGGACAAGGAGTTTTCCAACGAATTCATGTAAGTTGAATTAACATCTATCTGGGAAATGAACTAATAGAGTAAAGGAAACTAAGCGAGACCTTCGACACCCTCGGACGACCGTTTCCCTGGCTCACGGCACATTCTGCCTGGAAGAGCCGCAACTTTCTTATTCCTCGACTCCGAGAATTCCATCTTCAACACCGCGAAGCCCGTATACAAACGACTGCGCACAGCATCAACGTCGTTGCCCATAGTGATCCCGACTGGGAGATCAACCCCGACTACTATCATATCGAGATGGTTTCTGCCCTTGGTCTACTGGGAACAACCAGCACTCTCGCTGTCTGGCTTGCGAGACACCTCCTTACCGACTCTGATCTGATGGAGGTTGTCTTCAAAGAGGCACAAAGTCTCAAGCTTGTCGAAGGAGAGGAACGGCCACGGCTTGACTTTACCAATGTACGCGCTGAATGCCCCTGGCTTGTGGCTGCTTGGTACGAGACTCTTCGTCTTCACATGACGGGAGTTGCTAGAATCGCACGTCACGACTTTGATCTTAATATTCCCGGTTATGACCCAATTTCCGTTCCTCAAGGCGAGATCTTTATGCTTCCAGCATGTACGTCCAATTTGGATGCCAACAGCTGGGGGGCCGACGCGGCGTCTTTCAACGCTAGTCGCTTCATTGATAAAACTGGTAAAGTCTCCAGCAGTGCTATTGGAAAGGTCAGGGCTTTTGGTGTCGCGGGTAATATCTGTCCTGGACGTGTGTTTGGCACCGATATTGTATTGGGTGTGGTGGCGATGATGCTACGTACTTTTGAGATTGAGGCTCTTGATGGTCAAGAATTTCGGGTACCGAGGCTGCGTGGGGGATTCAACGTTGGATTTGAGAGGTATGGAGATGATGTCAAGGTCTTGCTCAAGAAGAGGTCTCTTGTGTAGTTGTATGAGATTGAGTTATTCTTTTGGAGCTTGTTGATATGATCAGAATACGGGGAGTAAGGGACTGGGTTTATAGCGTATCTCAATTGAATCGATATCTTCTTGAATTTCTTTCAAGTTCTATCAATCCTTCCAAGGACTTGCTAAATACAGTACCAAGAGTAAATACAATCGACAGGTCTTTCTCGTGACTCATTATCATCCAGACATGCAATCCTGTGTCCAATGGACTCAATACAAACCCCTCCATATCTCCCTGTCCAGCAGTTTCAATATCTTACCAAACCAAACATAAACGTAACACCAACTCTATCCTTAATCATCGTATCGGGAGCGTCATATTCCGGCCACCTCTAGCACCCCGCTTACCACGTCCAACACCAATGAAACCTCCTCCAGAGCTAATAACATCCATCTTTCTGGCCAAGTTGTTGAGCTCCTTAAGAAGACAACAGGCCGCCACGACTCGGAAACTCTCCAACTCTCCGGTACCGTGGTACAACAGAGGAGCGTTTTCCTTCTTGATGCACGCAACGGCTACACACGCCCAGCATAGTTCGATAACGTCTTCTCTCCATCGAGATGCAGTTGCAGATGCCTCGGTCGCTGTGCTCAGGGTTTCTGCGCTTTCACCTACGCCTCTGTCGCGGATCTGCTTGACGATCCATGTCATGATACGGTCGATCTCTTCCTTCAATTTGATGGAGGAGTCTCCCTGGCGTCGGGTCTGAGCACCTCTTTTGTTCAAGATAGAGCCGCAGAATACTTCAACTTCTGATAGGGGCTTTCGTGGATTTTCTGAAAAATGCCACATTTTGTCGGTCATCGTCGACTCATACCTGCGCCGGGTCAATAACCGAGTAAACAATAGACGTTGAGACAACTCACAATCCACGAATCTTCCACGCTTTCTCAGACTTGCGCGTCCAATCAACATCAAGTTTGTACTTGACGATTTCATTCTCCACGATAGTCAACAGCTGATCCCACACTGAGGGTCCAGCTGTGTTGATACGGCGATGAATGTCCTCATTCCAGATCTTCTTCTCATCAACTTCTCGGTAAAGATGGCCGAGGATTTTCTCCGATGGGTAATACTTTGTTTTGTAACGCGCCATGCCGTCGTCTGCGTTATCGTCTTCGTCTTCGTCCTCATCAAAGATGTGGTCAATTTGTCCTCTGTCATAGAGTTTGACGGGCGGTGCCATCGCCGTGCTGACGTAAAGAATTAGCAAGCTCATAGCCATAGTTTCTGTGAATGAAGTCAACTTACAAGTCAGGACGGAAGCCTGGGTTCTTCGGCAAGGCCCTGACATCGACCGGAATTCCAGTTTTGGAGAAGTCAACGCCGTAGAGTGCATTTCCGCCAAAGAAACACAATCGGGATGAGTAGTCCCCGCCTCGTGGTAGTCAGCCAAGACTACATGTCGTATCGCAATCATCCCCAAGATATCAGTCTTCATAAAGTCAATAAAAAAGTCAGCGATATCCTTAGGCTTCACTGGACGATCAAGTGGTTCTGGAGTGACTCTGGGATAGTCTGCTGGAGCAAACACCCTCGTAGGCCTTGCTTCCATATCCCATATGATGTTGTAGAGATCGCCGTCTAGGTCTCCTCCACTCAGCTGGCTTGGAAGGTCACGCGAGCCTTTTTGACTAAAGACAATACAGTTCTGCAAGTTCCTGAGAGGATGTCCAAGGGGAGGCGTAATCATGTTGACAAGCTGGATGTCTCCTGGGTGGAGAGCTGGCGAGCGAGTAACGATAATCTCACCATCCCTCAAGGTAGAACTAATCCGTCGGCCAGTCTTCATACCATAGGTCTTGTCATACGTAACGTAGACCTGATCAGCCTCAAGAAACCCCGTCTCATCCATGACACCAAAGAGAGTCACTCCTTGATCAACTGGGATTCGAGCCTTGTGCTTCAGCAGTCGCAGTTCGCGCAAGACTACGTGCTCAACAGCCGACTTGAGGAATCTGTCTCGGCGGTAATCAATGCCTATCCTCTCAAGCTGCTTGACCAGTTTAGGAAGACCCATGTTTACGCCAATTGCTTGGTATTCTAGGAAGAAGGCTGTGTTGGTCGCGTCAGCTGTGACGTTGCGCAGGGTATCCAAGGCATTCTTCTGGAGTTTAAGGAACCATGCGTTTGAAGTACCCATATCTTCCAAGATCTTGATCACTTGGCGATTGAGAACAAGGCGAAAAGGCCTGGATGATGTGTCGCAGATACCAAGTTCCATCAGGTCGTTACTGGGGAATTTTATCATGGACTCTTTTCGCACGCAGAATACCTTGCCCTTAAGTCTGGTATCTAGCGATAGCATTCCTTTGCAACCACCCCAGCGGATTTGAAGGCATGTAGGCGCAGATGACTTCATGGGGAGATAGGGCCAGATTTCTTCCAGGGCATCCATGGAGATTGTTCCCACACCATCGCTGAAGACACGGGAACCATCTGCAGATTTGACATCAGGTATGTATCGCGTTAAGATGCCGTTCTCCATGAGTGGGACTGAGTATGGTGTTTCCGAAAACGCTTGACCGATTCGCGCTGCGCACTTTGCCGGAACTCGGATTTCGCTGAAATCTCCTAGAGCCTCTAGGATAACTTCGGGAGTCTGACGCTGAAATTCTGGGTCGATAAATGGCGCTGAGAACCAGGCAGAGTGTGAGCGAAGAGATGAGTGCGAGAATCCAAGAAACTGAAACTTTCTCCCTGCGATGAGGATGCCTTCGTCCATGACACGACGGAATTGAGCATAGATGGGCTCATTGTCGATTTTTGGATGGTAAGTAAGGTCTTGCCCATCCTCTTCGGAGAATATGACGCGTAGGAAATAGTCGTTGTTCTGAGGGAACTTGCGCAGCACCCTGTTCTTACTCTCGGCGTCGGGACCAGTAAGGAGTACACGCGTAGGCGTTACCAAGGCCTTGAAGACCCAGATTTGATGGTCTGGTAGCTTTGCCCCGTAAATCCTGTCTCTCTCGGGGTTCTCTTCTCGGGACTTGTACTCAACCTGCATGATATCAGCCATGATGTTAGCCGCATCTAGTTCGATGGGGTCTGTTCCAGGACAAGGGTAGGGAATCTTTTGGAATAGATTCTTCATGGCGTCTGTGGTCACAGGAACTGCGACCTCTTTCTCTTTGGCGTTGATGGCAAAGAGTTCCAAGAGATCCAGAAGCTCGATTCCGCTCGCAGGGTTGATATAGTTATTCCACACAAGAGCCTGGACCTGGAACAAGAGGGCGAATGGTACATTGCCCGATACTAGAAGGCGCTTAGCCCTATCGGTGAATTTCTGTCGTCCGAGGAAGTGGTTGCTCTCCAGTTCCATATAGGTCCAGGGAACGGATGGTAAATCGTGGTTCGTAATGGGAAGTATGTCTCGGTTCTTGATATCTCGTAAGACGTCATCAAAGGCACCTTGATTGTTCAATTGTATGCGATACACGAGACAGGATGCTGAGTAGTCCCGAGGCAATCCCCAATCAGCCAGACCCTGGACTCGCTTCCACTTGATGTTTTTATTATCGGATTTGTGAGGACTGTACATCTTTGGCGGCTCCGTCAAGACCAAGGTGAGCGAACTATCGCCACGGCTGGCGATGAGATCCTGAATGGTTTCATTGTGGAAGTCGATTCGATTTCCATCAGGTTTCTGAACCGTCAGCCATTGTGGTGTAAACTTGCCGGTGACGTTGCTGGGGAGGATCAAGCTATTGTGCTCGACAAACGTGATGATCTTTTCATCCCCACGAAAGCTGTTGCCGCCACAGCTCATTCTCAAGACATAGAAAGCCTGGGCAGGGGTTTGGCGGTTCTTGACGGCAGAATCCTTGGCAACAGACTTTTGCTTCTTCTCATCTTTCTCACGTTCATATTCGAGATGTGCAATGGCATGTTTGTCGACGGCTCGAGTGCTCAGCTCGACGAAGACGGCTGTCTTCAGTATAAAGAGCCGAGGAGTATCTTTGGTTCTGGTTTTGAACTTGAATGGAGTTTTTGGGTTGATATTCTCCTTCTGGTAATCCGTTGAAGCTCTTTGCTTGCCGTGTTTGTAGATGAATTTCTGGCCGTCCTGAAAACTAAGGAACTTGATCCATGCTTGAGCTCTGCCCTTGGGCTTCTCGCAGATGAAGTCTGAGATTTTCAGCTCCTTCATGAAGGGAACAAGCTCCTGCTTCAAGCTTTCTTCCGACAGGTCCTGAGGGACATTTCGGCAGAAGACCTCCATCGTTTCAGGAGCTTGGGGCCAGTGGCCTAGAATATCTTGATAGCTATACTCTCAGGTAAGGAGCAGCAGCAATATGACTGGAAATGACGATGAGCGTTACTGGTTGATGGAGCTAACTCTCACATATTAGCTCACCAGCTTGCATGCTGAGATGCTTGATGCGAAGTCTTAGGCAACCGAGCTCACCAGAGACGATTATATAACCCCCAACTTCTCAAATCATCTGATGCGCAGGCTTGCATATGGTTGTGGAAGCTTTATGCGGGAGGCCGGCTGCTGTGGAACGTTGTAAACGACATGCGCCGTTGCTAACGGGAAGTCGTTGCGCGTTGAGGCAAAAACGTTGCAAAAAGATTGTTAACTCGAAAATAACGGAGAAGAAAAAAGAAAAATAAAAGAAATAGCAAATCGACTAAAGACAGTCAAGCTAACTGATTGTTCAAGTGAGAGAAGCACTGCCTAACACCGGCGGTCACAATGGTGAGTGTTTGTGCTACCTACCTAGTAGGTACCTAGGTATGGATGTGTACCTATGCGGGGTTTGATGAATTTACGGTTGATCTCACAGTGCGACATCACATGCTGTCAAGTCTGGTATTCTTAGCGGGAGTTTGGGGGGCTAGGCTGGGCTTTAACGCCTCAGGACCTACTGGGGTCCCGTATGGTGTCTTATTATTACCTTAATAGGTAGACATAGATTTAAAAAAGAAAACCACGGGATTCTATACAATAAGAAACTTACATGCCCAAGTCGAGATTCAAAACTCATTAGAGTCATCCAGCTGTAACACAAAAGTCCTTCCCACAACTGTGTTTGAATGCGTTACCTATTGGATCTATTATCAGTAACCAATCTTTCCTCCAGTGACCCAATATCTCCCGCCTTCTTTAACGCGCGCTCCCGCAATTGTAATTATGGCACACGACGGGTCACACGATAAGCCAATCACTACCTGGATTAAATTCGGATATCCAGAAGAGACACCAACTGATGCGACCTTGTTTCGTCCATTTAACCCGCGGAAAAGTGACTGGACTCATGTACGTGCTGACATAATCCTCCTCGAGACCATTACTGCGGCTCTAACCTCGACTGCCTATAGGTATGCTACGGCAGAATCAAAGAGTCTCCAAGGGATTGCGTGCTTCTGGTGACTTGGAGACTCACAAAAGCCTGGACCGAATTTGCCGGATCGAGTGACTACCAAGAGTTGCTCAAGAATTTGAAAGCTCATTCAGATAAGGGGCCAGTATTACAGGTCATCGACTTCATCGTATGTAACCTTTCAATGAGCTTGTCGTCCCACAATGAAGTCAGAACCGTTTATTTTCCAGCATCCATCTCCCCGGAAACGCGCGAGGAAATTAGAAACCATGTTCATCGTCTGAAGCTTCAGGGGGGGTACGGCCACGGGCTACACCATTTATATTCATACAAGTCGGGACCTTCCATGGGTTGGATCGAGGGTAATCAGACATGGGAGGCCAAGATGCCGTGGCATGCGTATGGATTCATAAATGGAGAAGCAAGGAAGCCGAGAAGGAGTTCAAAACAACGGCAAGGTGGTCACAAATGAAGGATGGGGAGCTGGTCAAGCCGCTCACTTACGATCTGTTTGAGCGAGATTTGAGGGATCTGGGAACGTTGGGATGGAACGACTATCATATTGATTTTAAAAAGTTGTGGTTAGTTCAATGATTATTCTGGCAATAAGGCCCTTATCTGTTAGACTCCAGCACTATTAATAAAACGGGAATTTACATTGATAGTTTGGCACATCCGCCGGCCTCAGCCCCATTAATGTTAAAGATGTATTCGATTGATCCTAGAACAGATTGCCATAGGAGGACAACAAAGAAAAGGAACATCAGGGGCCGTGTTGAAGGTAACATGGCGGCAATCGAAAATCTATACCAAAATCTAAAAATCAATGCAACTAAGAGTGAGAAGGAATAGTCAGGATGATGGCGTTACTTGATATGGTTTGAAGGAACGATGAGGGCGGTGGAAGACCCCGATATAAAGGTTAGCACGGTGAGCAAGTCACGGAGTCTGCTTTCAGGGACCCGAGATACGAGAGAATTCTAACTTGGACTTGAATTTCCACTGCAGACTTAGATAACAGCTGAGTCGCTATCCCTGTGCGATTTATGTTTTAGTTACAGCCTTGATCGGAGGCAGAGGTGGGGCCGGTCCGCCCCGGGCCCCGAAGAATCACACCCACAACGGCCCGTCTGACATGGAGGCTTCTCCAAGCCCGGCGACCCCCAACACCCTTGTATGACACTTTAAATAATCTACAACCCCAGGGAAATAACGCCGTTTTCCACTGTCTGACACGGTCTCTTGGAGTCGTTTTCACATCCTCCGATTTCTCGTGTGTTTCTACGACCACTTACACACAATGTGGGGGTCCAGGCGACCAAGAGGCCTATGCTGGAAACCCAGGCTGTGCCTCATGGAAGCGACGCCAATCTGTGACGGAGGCTATCAACAATTGAGGGTAGGGATGGAGGAAATGATCTCGAAATTAAATGGTAGGTTCCTCATGATTCAGGTGAGTTAAGATGGTTTCCCCTTTTATGTCCAATGCTGATATCAGGGCCAGAGGGCACACATGTGGAGTTGCAATTCATGGAATCAGATATGGACGAATTGAGTTCACTGTATTTAGAGGCGTTGTGGGTATATTCAAGCCTTACCAACGGCCACCATCTAACATGAACACCAGACGGCCTGTATGGTCGACTGCACTTTAGGTAGGTTCATGTAGTTGATAAAGTTGCAGCTCCGGTTGTTGGTTGGTCGAGCCCCGGCACTCTTCGGTGTAGGTCGGTGAGCTTCGGTGAGCGGCGGGGTAAATATTTACACCTCCGTGAGGTCCCACAATCCCACGTTTCCCGAATTCATCTGCCGAACCGGAATCGCATTCGCTGCCGAGTCAAGCTCCACCTTCCGCCAATGGATGTAAATCGTTCTTCCGGAAGCTCTGAGGGCATGATATAACAATTCAAGTACCTGCTCCTCCATTGAGCCTGCTCCCCCCAATTCAAGCGACTCTCATCCCGCCATCATCATCATGTCTACTCCTGGCCTCCTCTACGTCACGATGCAGCCCAAGCCTGGGCTGTCTCTAGACCAATTCCACGAGTGGTATAATAACGAGCACGGCCCGACCCGTCTACGTCTTCCTCAGATCTTCTCCAACGGTCTTCGATACAAGGCGACCGATGGTCAAGAGCCTGCGTTCCTCGCCGCCTACGACGTTACCTCCATGTCACATCTCGAAACCGAGACATATTTGACATTGCGCGCGAACCGATCGCCTCGAGAAGCCGAGACAATTGGCCAAGTCGACGTAGTGCGATACTTTTACGATCTTGTTCATTCCAACGAGTCTTCGCAGTTCACTGCTCTTGAGAAGCTGTCTGATCAAAAGGCCGAGGGTATCCAGACCACTGCGGTTACCATCGATCTCAAGGACGTTGAAGGGGCACAAGAGGAATACACAAAGTGGTTGATTGAGGAACATATTCCAATGTTGGCCAAGGTTCCTGGTTGGCTGCGCTCGCGCGTCTTCAAGACTTCGTACCTCGAAGGGCAGGGCAAGACAACTATCCTTTCGCTGCACGACTATACCAAAGAGAATGGCCAGGGTGGAGAGGCGCACAAGGCTTCAATGGATACTCCTTGGCGCACTCAAGTCTTTGACAAATACGTCGCTTCCAAGGGCCGCAGGACTTATTCTCTCTTCTATGTCTTCGGCCCAGCTCCAAGAGATCTATCGTCGCTGTCGAAGCTCCCATCAACAGCTGCCTTTACCTCTCCCCACTCCAAGCAATCAACCACGCCCGGTCCCAACGCTGCTATCGATTCCTTCATCACGACTTCAGATTCTCTGACGATACCCTATCGATTGGAGGGCAACCCGGATCCTCAAGCTCCCACAGTCGCCTTTAGCAATTCGTTGCTGACCTCTCTACACATGTGGGATCCCTTCGTGGAAATTCTTAAGCGTGAACGTCCCGACCTGCGCATTCTACGATATGATACCCGCGGTCGTCACTCTATACCCCAGCCTCCCGTTGCTGCTACTGTGGAACATTTGACCGACGATCTTCGGGAAGTGATTGATGCTCTCCGCATCACCAAGCTGCACACGCTCATTGGTGTTTCTTTTGGCGGCGTCACCACGCTCAACTTTGCCATCAAATACCCCGAACGTCTTGAGCAGTTTATTGCTTGCGATTTCAACCCTACGTCAAGCGCCGCAAACACACAAGCATGGAAGGACCGCACAGAGCTTGCTGAACAGGACAACGGCAAGGGAATTGAAACTCTTGCCGGACAAACGGTACAGCGATGGTTCCATCCCTCTACCAACTCTGATACAGTCAAGTGGATGACAGATATGGTAGCTACCAATAACGTTGAAGGCTTCAAGTACAGCAACACTGCCCTTTGGGACTATGATCTCAAACCCAAGATGGGCGGCTGCAAAGTACGCGGCCTGTTTGTTGTCGGAGAGGAGGATGTAAAGGGTGCACTTGTTAAGGCTATGGATGCAAGCAAGGGACTTCTTGGTGATAATGGTGCAGAGTTGAAGATTGTCCCCCAAACAGGCCATCTGCCCATGTCTGAAAGCCCACAGGGCTTCTGGGAGGCTGTTCGGGAGTTTCTGTAAACGCCTATGATAGACTTGACTAGAATACAAAAGCCTTACCAGGCTTTCAATACATAAAATAGAAGGTTCCACATTTCCATCAAGACAAGTTCTTCTTCTCAGCTGGTGCCTTCTCATCTAAACCGTACTGCGTATCCAATTCCTTACGCAAAGGAACATCCTTCTCAAACAGAGATAACACAAAGGCCAATCCCGAGAATGCTACTGAGATGATATAAACCTTTCGCAGCGACAGCATAAAGACGTGACGAATCTGTGTTTGAATCACCTCATCAAACTGCAGGACAAAAGCACGAGTGGCGCTCTGGTATGAGTCTCCCGAGCTAAGCGCTTCTCGAGCCATCTCGTTATCGACCATATACGCATATTGTTTCGTATACGAATTGAAAACGGTTCCCGCAATAGCAACACCCCACACTGTGCCAAAGGAGCGTATGAATGACCAGGTTCCTGTTGCAGCAGCTTGGTCGATCTCATCCGTAGAAGCTTGAAAGGCAGGGAGCAGTGTGTTGAGCAAGAAACCAGAGCCAACAGCGGGGACGAATTGAAGCAGAATCCAGGCTGCCGGGGGACTATCTTCAGCGAGGAGACCAAAAAGGCCGACTCCAACGCTCATGAGGAAGAAGCCGGAAACATGAAGCATCTTATACTTTCCCCATCTTGAGAGGATGACCGCTGAGACAGCAGCGCCGGGGATGGAGATCAGAGCAACGGGGAGCATCTGAACGCCTGACCTTGAAGGAGACGATATCTTGACAGCTTGAAAGTATAGAGGTAGGAAGAAGTAGCACCAGTTGACCAGAAGCATGTTAAAAAACGTGTTGGCGTAGACGATGTAGGATGTGCGCCCAGGGAATAATCTGATGGGCATGACAGGTTCAGAAGGTATTCCAGAACCTTCATAAACTACAAAGCCAACGAGACCGAGGAATCCGATGATTAAGGGCGTTATGACTCGGGCATCTGACCAGGGATAAACAGGGCCTCCCCAAGTCAGGGCGATGAGAATCGAGACACTGGCTGCGATGAGGATGGCGTTGCCTATGTAGTCGATACGACGAAGCTTGTCCATTGTCGATTGTGTCCTGTCATAGTTTAGATTGAGGAAGAAGTATGTGACGACAATAGCAAGGCCTCCAATGGGGAGGTTGAGATAGAAGACCTGAGTTGACTAGTCAGCGGATAAAGTCAATGTAGATTTCGAAGTCTTACCCATCTCCAAGTAGTGTTCTCAACAATAACACCACCAAGAAAGGGCCCAACTGCAAATCCAATAGTCGCAACGAGAAGGATCATAGCGATGTAATTCCCTCTATATCTCAACGGCACCATATCCGAGATAATCACATCAGCAGCCATCATCACTCCACCACTACCGATACCTTGGATGGCACGTCCAGTAATTAGCATTGCGCCGCTATCTGCGCCACCTGCGATGCCACTTCCGAGTGTATATAGGGCGAAGATGACCATCATGACATTTTTACGGCCCCAAAGATTGCAAAGCTGGCCGAAGAGAGGTTGGACGCAAGCTCTGTGGTTGCGTTAAAACTAGGTGAACGGGGGTGGGTGAGTTGGACTTACGATGTAAGAAAGAAGATGTTGGTGACCCAGATATAACTACTTCCGAGTTTGAGATTTTCGACAATGGTTGGGAGAGAGGTTATGACGACTGTTGATTCGAGGGATGCGAGGAGTGTAGCGAGGACTAGGGTAAACATGACCATCCAGAATCGATAGTCTTTGTTAAAGGTTGAATGCTTTTCGGAGGGTCTAAGTACTTCATTTTGAGCTTCTTCGTCTTGTTCAACTGTTTTTGTCTGATCAGAAAGGTCGACAGAGTCTGGTGATGAAGGTGTCCGGTTGCTGAAGAGCCCTGCCGTATAAGGCGCTTTCTCGATCTCTGCACTAGCCATTTCCAAAACTGTTAGTCAAAATTACAAAGATTGAATGTATGTTTCGATTATTCAAGAGAATTGTGTCTTATAATAAAGGTAAAATGTATCGGTAATTTCAAGGATGATTTCTTACATTCGGAGGGTTTCGAGGCTAGGGTAAGGCACTTGTGTCAATTCGGGAATTACGAACTGACTATAGAATAGAAAGAAGATCTAAAATCTCACTTATTAACCTGATTGGGAGTAAATATAACGGTTTTCTATTTCCTATGGATCCTTAGTTGGGCTTCACCCGGAGGCTTATGACGGCTTTACCTTTGAGCAGAGAGCATAGGAGATGCCTAGACGCATGGCTATTTCTCTTTTGCCCTTTGTATTACCCAATGATCTTTTCTTATTTTAACTTTTGGATGGATAAATTCTGGATAGTAGATGACCTTCATCAAGTACAGGATGAATGCATTGATAGACGAGTCATCTGATTAGAAGCTTAATCATCCTTCAACCAACTTACCATCCGAACGGACTCTTTACACTAAAACGTAATGTCTTGCAAAAAGATGCTACAAAAGTCCATTTGTATAGAGCCACCTCCAAGACATGCAAAAAGAAAACACCAACCGTAAGAGGTAGGAAGAACAAAAAGATGAACCAATCGACGCAGGCCTGATTCGAACAGACGCCTCCGAAGAGAATAGATTTCTAGTCTATCGCATTAGACCACTCTGCCACTGCGCCTTTTCATTGGATGAAAGACACGCTTGCAATTAGAGTCTATATTCGCTTCGCAAGTACAAGTGGAGTTGCGGCTAGATTTTGCTATCAATCGCCCCATGCATCATACACTTAGCACCTGTTTCTCCTATCTATTTATTACTTGATCACAAGTCTTTTATGCTTCTTTTTAAGTCCTACTTTAGTGATAATATTATCTCGTGGGAGCTTCCTAGCGTAAATTACAATTGGAAACATACTTATATGTTGATCCAGGGTAAATGGTCCGGACAGTCTTGGGTATTTATTTCTTCTTATCTTTTTATATTGCCCTTTCACACCATATTATTTAACTCTTTATATTCCTTGTTATACCCTTTTCGATTTGCATGCATCAATCTACCATCTTTATCTTTTGTTTCCGTTTATAATCATGATAAAAAAAAGGGGTGTTGAGTCTAATCCGTGAATTCTCCAGCACAACTGAACAAGCTGCAGCCCTTTGTCTTTCAACTGTCCTATATGTGCCTTTGCTGTTGATTCTTCTGGCCCAGTACTTTCTGGGTCTTTCTGGGCGCGCGAGGATGTCTGCGAAAGCCCCATCAGGATCAACTGTGATAGTATATTCTTGAAACCATGTGTGATCTCACGCTCTTTTCTTGGCAGGTTAAACCAATCGGTAACATCTCCAAACCGAGTTAACGTGGTCTTATATACTCCTTGACCGTGATAGCTAATGGCCGACTTGCATGGAGGACAGCCCCCGCTCAGCAGTCCATCTCGTCTCCGATCTGGAGCTAGAGTTAGTTCACTTTCCCCTCAGGTCTGGGCCCGAATGTTGGAATGAGAGTGTAGCCTAGGCAGTGAGAAGTATTCCTGTTGCATCGAGAATAAGTTGCGTCTCCGAAGTATCCTGAGACTAATCTTCAATGCTGAGCACACAAGACGCAAAGTTTAACGCATCACCAAGTCATCAAAGTCCAAGTGCAATTGCAAATACAAGTTCTGATAAGAGTCCAGCTCGTCTTTTGTTTCCGATTCTGATTGGCACGTATCCCTAGGTCGACGAATACCTGTTGTTCATCTGTCGAGATTTCCCCTTTTTGCGTTTTCCGTGTTAATCCCGCGTAGAACAAAAGAGCGCAAGACCATTTGAGACCGTGAACGTGAAAGTCTTGCTCCTATCTTTCAACAATACCGTAGCAAAAAGATGCGGTGCCGCTGGCGCTTGCAACCAAACTTCGAGTTTTTGGCTTCCCTGTTTAATGGGCAAATCCCTATTAAGCCCTCTGTAACTGCGATGAGGTAGTCACGACCTCGTTTGGTTTACTTAAGAGCGCTTGAGTTAATCACTCGAAGTAACCTGTCTTTGCGAGACGTCTCAGTCATAGGACTTGGAGATTGAAGCGTAGTAGGTGTTCATCTGATCAGGGGAATTGCCTAGAATATAGCTAGGGCGCCATGGGAGGGGACTTATGAGAAACAGGAAGCTGGTGAAAGTTGAGATTGAGCCATTGTCAACTCAGGAGTTCGCGTGGTACTCAAGCTTGTTGGAGAATATCTTGGTTGCCAAAATATCTTTCCAAGAAATGTTGCCGAGCAGTAGCCATAAGGTGCTCCGTAGCTCTGGTGTGCCATGGGAAAGATAGAGCTGAATATACTTGGCATCTGCAATTCCAAGCTCTTCCAGGATAAGTCGAGAGAACCATGCCTGGATTGCCCTGGTGCCTATCCTGATCTTGGTATTCATCTGATTTGTGTTCTCATTGAGGAAGGGGACCCGGTCCCGAAGTAGCAGATCGGCTGGTTTAGCATCACGGACCTGACTTCTAGTGGCACCATCGAGTTCCAGAGGACCTGGAAGGTGAATTGCTTCCAGCTCATCTTTCCCCAGACCAACAAGACCTCGGATTGTCTGGAATATATTGAAAACACTAGGTATGCCGCATTCCCATTGCTCCCGCTAGGCAGAGATAGAGATAGCGTGAACTTCATAGCTAAGTTCATATATCGGCATCTTCAATCCCAGGCAATGGAGTCGTCAAATCAATGGAAAGTTTCTTAGCTTGAATGTTTCCAAACACTTGGTGATTCCTTCCTACCAGGTTGCTCTGGGGGAAGAGCATTAGAAACATAATCTCCAGTTTCAAGGGGAATAATATGTTCTTGGTCCCTATCTTCAGCAGGTTCCGATGAGGTATGTCGAGTCGTGGCTACTAGTTGCTAAAGTGTGATGTTGTTCCTCTGCTGGCGAAAGACATAGTGGACTCAAGCCAAAAGAAGATAATGTTTGCCGCAAATAGTCCAGGGAGTGATAGACGAAAGAATGCCGAGTAGGCTAAAACCAACAGCGAGTCCGTATTAGGCGTTCCGACATGTTTAGAAGAATCTATGTTATCAAGCAATCAAGTCAGGCACTTATGCGCAGCCCTTCTATTCATGTCGTCTGCGATTATGGTTGCCAGGCCAGGTAATCGCGTGTACCGTTATGTTCGGGCCTCATGAAGGAGTTTGGAACTCAGTAAATCGAGTTCCAATAAACTCCAAAGATATCCGCTGAAGTGAACTTGAGACGGTTCTAGACGTTGCTCCTCAGTCTGATTCAATTATATAGTCCGGATTGAAAGATAAGATGAAGCGAGTAAATAGTGACCAGAACAGGGATTGCGCTTTTCGCCATTGGTCTATGCCTGGTTATTTGATGAATAGAGGGATCCGTGTATACTGCAGGAGGCGGACGCATTGGTTTCAGACCGTCTTCTTGACCTTTGGTCAGAAGAACTGTAAGTTGATTCTCTTTACGCTGATGAGGACCTCCTGGAACTGTTCATCAGTCATACCGGCCATGGCCCGACGTTGAGCTTTGATTGGTTTCTCGGAAACGATTACAATGTTGTGTCAAACAAGGGGTTGAGGTAAGTATGTCGGTTTACCATCAAGAACACCGGTAGGATTTTCGGCATGCTCTATCAGAAACAGAAGCTGAAGATGAACAGGGAGAAGGCGACTCAGTCTCATAGTCATGCGAGTTCGCTACATCAGGACTTTTCTGATGCGCCTGTGCCGTGAAAGTTGCGTGGTCGAGTAAACCGGTATTGAACAGTCTCCTGCCCGATAGACTAGACGGTATTCTTTCAGGCTTTTCCCTGTTGTATTTTGCAATAGCGCCCGACGATACCAAAATCTCACTGCCCTGCTGAAAACAGAGTACCGTAGCAGACCTTAGGGTTTGCCGTGTTCATAGAACACTTGCCTTCCCAATGCATACCAGATGTCTGCCTAGTTGTATACACAGAATCAGGCACCACGCCGGTACGAGGTCTTGGCAGATCGTGCGTTACTGGCTGGCCAGCCTGGGATCGATTCGTGAAATCATAGTTGATGTGTAAAAGAGAGATTATTGGGGGATATGAGAGCTCGTTGTGCACAAAATTAAACGCCATCTTCTGTTTGATATAGGAGATCAGGCCCATGATGCTAAATATCATGGCGTGATTCCTCCCCCTTTAAGTAGGGTGTCTCTTCGCAGTTGGACTTTTTCATGTATGGGCAGGTGTACTTCTATAGCAGCAGAGTCAGTATCTTGGGGTCTTTTGACTATAGAAAGAAACAAAAACATACCTGGGCTGCCATGCTGGATGGAATAAGCCCCTCTCCATGAGAACAGTTGCTGTTCCTGTTTTGACGTTGACCACTCAAATATCCAGATTGGGTTTGATCATGATCATCCAAGTCGGCCCTTCACATGAAACAAGTTTATACCAGGGATTTTCCCTCCTTGAGAAACTCATATCATGAATTTGCAATCAGAAGGTATAGTTGATAGTTGTCCACTTCTATTTGACCGTTTCTTAGTCTAGCGGTGTCGAGATTGCCGATGATCTGGTAATGGCATGATTCCGTGACGTAGTACTGGATGGTGAGATCAGGACCAGCTCAAGTAAAAGGAAGATCGAAAGTGGACCCCGTAGTGCTTTCGACTTTCTGTTGAAACGAGTGTTAGTATTTCAATTTCGACTGAGAGGAACGGGAAGCCAATATATACCCCAGTATTCCGCATTCTGAATGTCCGCAGAAGGTGTTTTAACCGCCGGGCAGGGGGAAAGGAGTTGGGATCTCCATAACTTCCACGACCGAAATAACAGATAGCTTGTGTAGCCATCGAGTATGTGATCCTAGAAATGTAGGAAGAGTGCTCTTTCGGCCGTCGTGCATGGACCTTGCCTTTCAAAGGCGTGCATAGTTACATAGCGACAGCCAGCCAGAGTTTGAGGTTGATTGGCCGGCTTGATTGGGTTCTGAACGTTTTCCTGGCATTGCTGGGCAAGTATATACCCGGACGGAGAAGGTTGGGAGAGGAGCACAACAAACGAGAGCCTGGGTTGGAAGGTCTATGTATAGAGCATGGTCCTCCAGGTCCTTGATGGCTATTGTATGGAAATTTTGAACCATTCTTGCGATATTCGACTTTGTTCAACTCTTTCTGAATAGCATCGTCCAGCAAGGTAGCAGAAACGACCTTGGTACTGATGGTTCAGTCAAAGAGGCTGGAGATCATATTCCCCTGGACCAGTAGACGAGGGGCTCTCTTCGCTATAGCTTCCTTTCCGCAACTATATACAATGCGAAGCTCATATAACTGTTGAGAATAGCAAGAAAAGTATCCAAGTCTTGCATGGTTTTTCCAGTGTCGATTCAATTCGTACTTGGACATCAAATATGTGAAACCCAGGCCACTTTTAGGACTTGGCTTCAAATTCTTTGACAACAGATATAATGCTAGCAATCTTGTAGCAATTTCGTTCAAAGGCAGTCCTGTTGGAGTGAGTTGCCGGGGTTTTGTGCCCTTGCCTTTCGGTTTGTGATGCCTAGGGGTTCATGGACACATCTGCTCCGCTCAGGGAGCAGCTGGTTCCACCGCAGGGGTCAACAGAATAGCTCACATCAAGCTCGGTCCTTTTTGCTAGAGTTGCAGCATACTTCCTCGACTTGAAGAGAAGAGACGGCAGTTGACGTTGTTGTTCAGGATAGGCGCAAAAGAGGAAGGTCGGCGAGAGGAGTGCCTAGGTCGGGTATTGCTGAGGAATTGTTGAGTCTCTTGCTTGCCAAGTAAGTGAGTGATATAATGAAAAGAGTTTGGTGAGGCAGCGAGCATGCTAAATTCTGTCAACTTGGTCACTTTGCAGCAACCACGAAAGGCAGCCCAGTTGTAAAAATACACAATCTCGGATGGATATACACATTTCGGGTCCATGCCATTTTGGTAGTGATGGCGAAGGTATCTGGTCAATCTTGGAGTCCGAGTTGACAATCCTGGACGAAGGACTTATTGGGTATGACCATTGTCTTTGAGCCCAGTGTTGGTGTGAGGGGATTCTGCCGTTGCGATGGGTATGCAGCCTGAGACGAAACTCGTACACAATGTATTCACCAGACAACATCCCATCTCATTAACCAGATCAGCTATTCCTCTGGTTGCCTTGCGTTTTCCATGTGCGCGGTTGGCACACATGTCTCGTCCCTTTTGCGATACTTTTGCGCTCTCTAGGGAGGCCTGGAGGAGTACATGATGCTTTCAATTTTGATGACGGAGGGTTTAGGCGTATATGAGCTTGATAGGAGTGGGAATGGATTTATTGATGTTGGTGGGTGTACATTTGGAGGAAATTGTTGCTCAATTCTGTAGGCGAAAGAAAATCGCAGTATCTATGCTCGATACACGGTGGCACAGACTTAGCCAGATATCGTTATCGCGCTTTCGAAGGGATTTCATAGCACCAGGTATTGTGAGGAAGATATAAGTGTGTAAGGTGGTATAGATGCAAGTAATTGTAGAACCATTCTGGGGTCGATTGTTTGGACCACGATGCCCATTCTTGTCGTCCGTTGTGCCAGTATTCGTTTTGCATACATGAAACTGTCTCCTGGCCACCTCTCTGGGCCGAGATATATTGCACCAAGGGGGCTTCCCAGATCCCTTTTGAGTTTGGTCACATCTATCGACCTTCCATGGAGTGTTGCCATGAGGGCCGCCATACTAGCTGTGGCTGATAAGACGCAGCAGCTGACTGCAAGATTTCTTGATCTATTCCAAGTCTGGGCCCTGCGATGATTCTTACCCCAGAAAATGAGCTAGAAAAGCTGCAACTTGCGGGTTAGAAGTTGAAGCTCCTTGAATTCTCCCTATGGCTGGTGTGAACCGTCTCGTTTCCGACAAAGTCTTCCAAACGTAGGTAATGCGAGACAGGATACGGTTGTGGTCCTCCGTAGGACAGAGAACTAATTGACGATCTTGATTCACTCATTCCTTGAATGTGTTTTGACGAAATCATTGTAGGGAATGTCCTCATCAAAGACACGCAATCCGAGCTTTGGCTAGTGGACTCAATCGCCAGTAGTGATAGAGATTGAAAATTCGAGACAACTTTGATGCTCCGGAGACACAGGTTCCTGCTTGTACTATTCACAACATCTTGATAATAGGAAACTGTTGCAGGTGTACATCCTGTCGCTTAGCTTCGATGACTACCCCAGGATTTCATGAGGAAGGTAATTCTTGCTGATTTGGTCCAATGCGTTCTTTCAAACTTCGGTCATATCGCGAACTATAATGGCGAAGTCGGGGGGCATGCATGGGTCATGAGACCTCCGTGTACATCCAACATCAATTCCGGGTGTAGGAAGCTATTGAACTCTCTTTGAGCATTCCCGAGGAGATATAGAACTGTTGCCAAGCATAAAGTCAGTAGCCTGACCTCGGTCGGGTTGTATTTTCTGCGCTTCTAGCAGAGTGTGATAACTTGAAACAATCGCAGTATTGGATCATAGTTGTTATGCAACGTGTGAGCGTCTCAAGACCACGTTGAATATCATTTGTCAAGGCACATCGCAATCCACGCCGTCGTCTTGGCGGGACCGCTGGACCGGAAGCCAGCTCATGGACTGTAGTGGAGGAGCTGTTCTTGTGAGAGAGACGTATCGTGATGCAAAATCCAAGAGCGCTATTCAAACGCCGTCTGTTGTCGACGTTGATTCTTGCTCCGGTACTATCCTTGATCCATCCATTCGAATGGTTGAGGTGGCTGTCCAACCCTTCACTGTGATGTTCAAGCCCATGGACCCTGATGAAAGTACTCTTGAACCTAGGTTCAAAACCACCGGTGCTATGAGCCATCTGGCATAGAAAGAAGGGATTTTGATTATGTCCTAGTTCGATTTCCTGACCTTTCATACGTCCAAGGCTTGGTTGTAATCACTGAAAGAAACGCCAATCTTGTTGATAAAATGGTGAGGCGTTATTTTTGTCGAGGTGCCCTAGTCGATGCCAGAGAAGACACAGCGTCGCTCTAATTCATTGTCGTCGAGTCTGGAGGCTGCATGACGGTGGCGTAAGAAGTCAATCGCCAAATGGTCTCATTCAAACATTCCCCATGCGGTAACATAACAGAGTAGGCCACATGGGGTAGCTGTCTCATCCAGCCAAACACATACTCCTTCGTCGTTCCGAATACCACAAATGCTTGAGCCAGCTTGTTGCTGAAGTGCGGGCGCTTTGGTCGAATCTCTCCTTTCGTCCACCAACATTGAATTCGCTTTCCGGATACAATAGCTCGGCCTCGTGAGGATGTTTCATTTCCGGTGGTTGATAGCGGAGGCTTGCAGGGTTTATCGAGACCTGGTTTGTCATGGGCCACGAAGAGAACAGGGACTGTATTCGTTTCTTGGCAAGGAGAATTTCGAGGTGTGGCGGTTTCGATTACGAACTGTCCCCCCATAACAGGATCATGAACGTAGGAGAGTACCTGAAGTACACATCCAGAGGTGAACATGGAACAATGACCATTAATGGTCAGGATCCAAGCCTTGGTAACTGACCATGCGGACTAGAGACCGCAGTCCGTACTCAATCTTTTACCCCTTGTGCGGGGGACATACCAGATGCGTCCATCATCTTGTATTGCATCATCCCAATGTTCGTCAGACAGCTTCAGGCGTATTGCAGAACTGTTTGTCGGATAGGTAGACGCAGCTCATAACTTTTTGCGTGGAATGATCCTTATTCTTTGGAGTCTTCAATCCAGCGTCTTGTTGATCACGTGTCTGGAGAGAGTTAGTATGAAATAACGAGATCATTGAGGAAACATACAGTCATTTGCTTTCCAGTTTTGAGTTGCCCTGGTTGTGGAAGCTTTGTTCTTGTGAGTCCTTCTAGACATGGCCGGTGGTCGTGGTTCGACTCTTTCTCCTGTGTAAGACGTCGAAGTTGAAAGGTGACCCCTAAGGCCGCTTCCAATGCTATGTCGAAATGACGGATAGGGAAGTACCAAGAACCGAAGATGTCTTCCAGTTCTTTAGTCTTCTTTTCAGCTTGACCTCAAGAAGAGGTTTTCAGCGGCCACAGGTCGGATAACCTCTGTTTGAGTCAAGAGTTAGTACTGAACGTAAGAGGTAGTCACGTTCTGTGTACTTACGTCGGATGGCGCTTACAACTATCGGTTTGCGATAGCCAGTAGACATCTGTATATCAATGTTGATGGTTGTAGAAAGATAGAACGCTGGCGAGTATATACATTCTAGTCTGAACTGAATGGGCTGAAAGGAAGAGCGTAGGATATGATGGTACATCCATCCAGGTGTGGCAGGATTCCGGTGTGGAGGGCTAGGTATTGAACGATATGTTTGCAGTATAATCCATTGCAAACTGCAATTGGGTCTCCATGCCCTCGTTTGTTACAGTTTATAAATAGCGAGGGCTCTAGTAGCACGATCGAGCATCGACTGCTAGTACTGGACGGAATATAGGCTGGAGAGAGACTAGGTATAGAGGAAGTCCGATTCGTACATCGTATCTCTGATCTCTAGTGATGCTCCGGGTAAGTCGTGAAGGAATATTCTTCGCTTGAGACCCCCTTTCGATTCATCGAAATTGGGGGGCTCCCCAGCAGGGATGACATCATCCGTTCCTGGTCTCTCACCCTGTCGAACATCTCTGATCACATGTGAATTGGTTCGTCCCGGCTGTGGTTGGCCCGGCTGATGAAGCCAAGTAAGAAATAAAAGATAAATAAAGCGATTGGCATCTTGAAGATATGTATAATATATGGCCCCAGCACATGTTATGACATGAAATCTGGGGCCGAAATAATCTGAAGAGCTAGATCTTAGTTGAGAGGAGATGGCTATACTTAAACATGAGAAAACGACTGATTATGTTAACTTCTCAATTACATCATTTCTGATAATCATTGTACAAAGAACGAATACGAGATACCTCCAGCTTCATTCTGCAAAAAGCCATCAACTTGATGCAGAAGTCCGACTACACCGCTCAGACATTATGTGCTGGCCATGGAAACCGTGATACCCTCAGGCGCTCAGCCGTCCCCAGCCATTAACTATCTCGGCATGGTTTAACAACACACACATTAACCTTGACAGTTATTTTAAACTGAAACTTGCTCATTCCCGTCACTCACCCCAGAGTTATACCGCAAAACAGCACCGGCCCTTCACATCCGCTCCCGTTCCCGTCCGGACCACTCCTCCGCCAAAGAAGCCTCCGAAGCGCCCCACATAACCCTCCGAACGGCGACCGGCTTACTGACCTGCTGCACTACTCCGTCCATCTCAGCCCACAAACAACACTTCCCTTCTCAACCCAAACAAGAAATGCATACCCATCCAAACCAAATCCGCTCAGCGTGCGAGCGCTGCCGTCGCCAAAAGCTCCGATGCTCGCGTCCCGTTGGCCCCTTAGCTTCATGCGCGCGCTGCACCCGTCTCGGCTTGACGTGTCAGCCTGGTCTGCAGCGGCGCGTCGGAAGACCACCCAAGAAGGACACAGCGGAGCTTGTGCTTCACGGGACCGGTGATCAAAGTAGCCACTCTGCAGAGGATATCCAATTCATCCAAGGCCTTCTCGACGATCCCTCCACCTGGAATCTCGATCCCTTCTGCGCCTACACCCCAGAAGGTCTACCCTTTCCCATGGACGCGTGGCCAGCGGTGCAGGAGCTCGACCCGCCAGAGGTTGAGCAAAAGATCATCTATCCGAATGCCAAGTTATTTGAGACGCTGTCCAAGCTGAACGTGGATATCCGTCGGTGCTGGGAATTCGTATCACACATTGCAAGCAACTTCCAGCTGACCGACTTTGTTTGCGAGGGCCCCAACAAGATAAACGGCTATCAGAATATTCAGCGAGTCATGAAGATGTCGCAAGAGTTTGTCGTCGTACTCAAGACGCTGCATCGACAGCTCGGCACGCGTACCGTATCGTGCCAGGGTCGTAGACCGCAGTCTAACAGAATGATCATGGCCTTGACGATAGATCCGGCACTATCTGAGCCAATGACTCCTTCATCGGGTGGCACGACGCCAACGTCCGGAAGCTCTACTCCCCAGCCGCCTCCCGTGTTTGACTCGCCAACCATGTTTCTCGTCATATCATGCTATGTGCAACTCATCAAACATCTTGAGTTTGTTTTCCAGCTCATCTACAACTCGATAACGGACCCACAACAGGACCTCCTTGATTCTGCGTCCATGGCCATTGCCGATGTAGCCTTGATTGAGTCATCGACTCAGTTTGTTCTCTTCTCCGAGATGCTCCGCCACATCCTTGAACAGATAAACCTCCTCATGGGACTTCCCAGCCCTTGGTCTGGCAAAAGCGCTTGGACAGGCCTGCTGAACTGTCAAAGATATAGAGATATGGTAAATATCGAGCTAGGGGCTGTTGAGAGCGGGTGGACAACCAGACCAGCCAAACTGATGGAGATAAATAAAACGACAAAAGTGATGCTTGACGAGTTCACCATGATGGGGATTTTCTAAGCATGTAAGAGTTGACGTAAGTCACTAGTCTTCAGGGACAATAATAAACAAGACGTTCATGGTGCAAGGGCGAGGCGTGGTAGGTTGTAGGGTTCGGGTAGAAGCATCTGTCTGATCGAATGGGTATAGTCTAGGTCATTCTAAGCTTTTTTGTAACAATAATTCCAATCGGTGATAACTCTACGGATACGATCCGCCCGTCGTTTCCCTTGCACATCAAAGGGGCATGCTGCTCTGTTCCCAATTCCAATCCATAACCACAACACCTTGCAAAAATCAAGTTAAATGCATATCAACTCCTCATGTGGGGAAACACAAAAGTGAAATCAAACCTGTTTCCACCGCACGCATCAAAAGCAAAGGGGAACAATGACCTAAGTTCGAATGTCAGGCTTTCGGTAGCAGGGGTCAGGCCCTCCTGTAGCGACATTTGTCGACCCCTCCTCGACAAACTATGCTCCTCGCAGTGGGTTCTCTTGTTTCGACCCTTCTTGACCGGTTTCGCGGGTTCCTTTGGCTCTGCTGGCGGTCCGACATTCCATTCGCAAGCCAGAACTGAAAACTCGACCTTTTCGGGGTTCTTGTGGTTGCTCAATTTACTTGTCTTGGCGTATTTGAGAAAGTGTTCTCGTAGCCAAGAGTTGACCTGGAAAACTCGGGAGTGAACATTCCAGTCTCGTTCATCAACTTCGTAGTAGCTTCTGTTCCCCCCCTTGAACCTGCATATAGGCGGCTCTGCTGTTTTGTAGTCAGTAACAGAGTCATCATTCAAGTCTCCTTCATCACCTACCCTTTCTGTCGGCCGTAGGCTTTTGGTCGCTCGTGGAAGATTCGGTCTCCGCGCCAGAATGTTTGCGCAAGATGTGGTAATCGACAAAATAGAAATTCTCCAGGTTGGGAAGATATTGTGCCAGAAACCTGTACAGATGTTTCGGGTACTTGACTCCGTTGGAAGTGCGGTGGAACTGGCCGCAGCTCGGGCACCGTTTGGGTGGTTCTCGCTCATACCATTTGTGGCAATACCTTACCGCGACGTTGCGGATCTGGTCGAGTCCTGCGCAACTCAAAGCTCTGGAGAAGCGGAAGCCAGCCTCGTAGATATCGGGTGGGACATATTCGAGGTAGATGACGTCTGATGAAGAGTCAAGGCTGATGATTCGGCCATTATTCAGCCGGAAGGTTGTCGAGCGAGAGGTCAGGCTTTTTGTGATAGAGGCAGATTCATTGCATGTGACGGAAAGTTTGGCGAGTTGTTGATTCAAGTTGGTGTAATAGGAGATGTCGGCTTGTGGGGTGGGGTAGAGAGGCTTAAGAGTACCGTATATCTTGGAGGTTGGGCGCAACTCTCTTTTGACCTCGAGAGCAACAGGGTCGAGGTCTTGTTCCTCTTCACTCGGCGGAGCATTAATGAGGAGTGATTCTTTGATCCACCATCTCCCAAGTCCTGTTGATGGATGATAATCGGTATCGACCTTGAGGAAGTGCATCCCAGGAGTGTCCAGGGTATTATGCCATATCTGATGGCGTATCTCAGGCGGAAGGCGGGCAAAGGGTGAGAAGGTGCGGCAGTCTTCGGGGATCTCGAACTTGATGGGAGCCTCTATCGTACTGTCTGAAGTCTTGGGGCATGGTTCAATATTTTCTGGGGTAGGGAGAAGGTCGGGCTGGTTGTCGCTATCAAGGTTGGGAGCACCCATGATAGCCGTGGGTCATGAGCTTATCGGTATCTTGCGATCATGAAGGAGGGGGAAGAGTATCGGGCGCGATGAACTGAAAAGACAGAGATGAGCTCCGGGTTGTGGGAAGTGAAAGAAAGTGAAGCTACAAAGTATTGATGGTGTTGAAAAGAGCAAAAAGGATTGAATGAAGTTGGAGAAGTAGCGGGAGCCTCATGCCTAATTGCTGATCCAATCCGAGGCGGGGAAGCTCCTGCATGTTGCAGCGTGACAGAGGAAAGAGCTTCTCAGTGGCGCTGGCTGCCTGTGGTGAAGGTAAATTAAGCGTATCACCTTTCATCGCGGAACGGGCTGCTCAGCGCCACAGCAGCCGCTATCCGTTCTGCCTGCCCTGGTTTCCAGGGGATGATGCGCTGCAATCTTGGGATGACAATAATATACTGGATCCTTGCACTTGGTGTTTCTATTTCACAACATTCTAAAATTACTATACATTTTGTTTGTGACTTGGCCGGAAGATTGGGGGCTTTTGACCCGTTTCGTTTGTCCACGTGAATTGCTTCACCGCATTCACTCCCGAGGATTAACACGAGCTTATCAACCAAGGCACGTCGAACTTTAACCCATACCAATGGCAGGAGTCATGCTGAGCTGTCATATGACTACATTTACTTTGGCTTTTTTGAATTGCTGCTTTTTTTTATTGTAAATATGACTCGTAGCTAAGATCCATGCGAGGTACCATGGTGCACTGCTGGAAGTCTTGCACCCGCATCCATGGCTGTGTGTGAAGCGACATACCTATAGTTATTTCAGATTAAGGCTATTGGGCTTATTATACTGGATAGTTCAGAATATCACTGCAGTGACTCGTGTCGTGGTGACAGTCAAAGCATCCTTGGTTTAATAAAACGGCAATATGAGACTACCCGGGTCCTCTTCCGCAACATAAGATGCCCTAAATAACCACTTGTTTTTTTCGAAGCACGTAAAACAGTACAGACCGTCATGAGAGATCTTTTCTTAATAAGTCTAAATTGTGATGAATGTAGAGATAACAGCCAGGCGTCGAGCTCATTAAACTCCATATTCAAAATGGTTTTAGTAACCTCATAATCTGGTTCCCAAGATTGATAACGTCCTCCAAACTATCACATGTAGGTTCTTCTCAAACATATGGATTAAAATTTCTCAACCTCACTCTCATAATAACCCTGAAAAAGAGACCCTTTGAAGCTAACTCGTCCTGCATATGGTCTCTTCAGATCCCGGAGCTGCGACGGGTTGACTGCTCACTCTAGGATACGTCACAGAGAATGACCGATTCTGAGTGGGATTATGGCGCTTGCACAAGTTATTTCCGGCTATCTCCCGCCCCAGTACTGCCATTCCGTGCCGCATCCGTACTTCATTCCGGGCTTTGGGACAATCCCCGAACGTGGGGACAATCAGCCCCATATATCCCGATGGTTGTCGCCGAGATCCCTCTCCTCGCTCCGTGACTTGACAATATATTAGTCCCGGAGTATATCAGGCCTTTCGAATATAACGGGTAAAAAAACTATTAGTTATTGAGTTTTTGTATATACTTTATAACATTCCGCTCTCAATGTCCCGTGTAAGCTGCATTGCAATGTTTCGGCGATAACAAGATGCTGATGCCATCTCCTCTTTCGGTCCTGCATATGCACCGATCTAACCGAGCTGACGCCAGCATCTCGAATGGTCTGGTTGCACCAGCGTTCTTGCTGGCGTCAGCAGAAAATATTACAGTCACTGATACGAAATTGGTTCGGCGTTAAGAAACAATTCAAAGTATAAAACTTGCAAGATGTTTCCTCTTCAAAGCAACAGAACACTTACAGCCAACAATCTCACCTCAACTTCACACAACTACTCTAAGAATTACACCAAACAATCCAAATACAATTGTAAATCGTCAACTCTTTTCACAGTTTACCATCATCATGTCTCCTTACACCAAATCCACAACCACCAAAGACCTCGTCACCGACTATACCAACATCATCAAGGGCAAAATCATTCTTACAACTGGCGTGACTCCCAACAGTCTCGGCGCAACGTTTGTTCAAGAAATTGCCGCTGCATCCCCAGAACTCCTTATTCTCGCCGGCCGCAACGCTGCCAAACTCCAAGAATTCTCCGACACCCTCGTCAAAACCTACCCGGATGTCAAGATACGCACGCTCGTCGTAGATCTCAGCTCCTCGGCATCAGTGCGCAGGGCTGCTGAAGAGGTTAACAGCTGGGAAGACGTGCCGAACATTGACGTTGTTGTCAACAATGCAGGAGTCATGGCTATTCCATTTGCTCTTAGTGCCGATGGCTTCGAGATGCAATTTGCGACAGGTCATCTTGGTCACTTTCTCCTAACCAACCTCATCATGGACAAGATCCTGGTTTCCAAGTCACCTCGTGTTGTCAACATCACGAGTAATGGCCATAGCCTTAGCCCAATCCGGTTTGCTGATCTTCACTTCAGCGTAAGTCATCCTCCCTACTATCACGAAGTCTACTAACTTATGCAGAATGGCGAGACCTATGACTTGTGGACCGCCTATGGTCAAGCCAAGACGGCTGTAATGCTCTTCTCTCAATCACTTGCTCAAAAACTTGGAAGTCGAGGTCTGCAGTCTTTTAGTGTACACCCTGGCCTCATCCTGACAACCGGTCTGGGTACGCACTTGGACTTTGCCAATATGGACGCCGACCTAGGATCTTTCGGTAAGCTACAAATATCCTGATAATCAACTATAGTTAACCCATGAATTAGTGAAAGCCCACCGCGACCGAGGTAACGACGAGGGCTGGGGGTTCATTGACCCAGTTCCCGTTGAAGTAGGCGCTGCTACACACGTATTTGCTGCCTTTGACCCCAACATCAAAGGTAAGAGAAATCCAATTCCCCATGTGGAAGATTGCTAATCTCTTATAGCGAGCAACGGATCCTATCTTCTTGAGTCGAGAGTTGCGGACCCTTATGTCGACACTTACAAGACTTGGGCCCGAGACAAGGTTGAGGCTGATAAGCTATGGAAGCTGAGCGAGGAGCTTGTTGGTCAGAAATTTGGCTACTAAGTAGCTGTATCACTTATTCTTCCTATATGATAGAATGACTTGGCATTTTAGACTGGATGCGTACAATAATATGGTTGGTTTCCATTATTTCTCTGGTTCTCTCTGATTATCGCGCTCTTTTTACCACTTACATGAGTATTGTTTCGAGAACGAGTGCCTCTGTCCTGGAATGCGGATATGCATGTGGGGATGGGAAACGGACAGCGCTACGGGGCCTCTAGGACAACAGCTCTGACATTTCCAAGGTATTGATGAAATATATCATTTTTAACATAATTCTCTTAATGATCGCATTGCCAGCCGTCAAGTTCATGATAGAAATTTTGTCCCGAGAACGCCTACCTCACCCGTCTAAACCAACGCCGCCGAAACAAATAACCAAACTCGTATAGTATATACATTGAAGATAATCGTCACATCATACCACGCAACATCACTCATCTCTCCTCGTGGAAATCAACTCCCCACTCCTGCAACACCGTCGGCTCTTGAACCGCATTCCCCTTAATCCCACTCAACCACGCCCGGCAAGCCTCCAGGTGCGCATAACCCTCAGCGTCCTGTCCACCAAGGCTCTTCATCTTGACGTCCGCAACTTCTAGCACACCCCGTCCTGCAGCATCCCGGGCGTGAACAGTTGCGCGGTCATCAACGAGTTGCTTGGCGGCAAGTTTACGTCCGCAGCGAACCGCGACGTGCAGCGCCGTCTCACCCGCTCTGTTTCGCGCATTGACCTCTGCCCCGGCTTCAACAAGCACATGAATCATCGCTGGGCCATTCTTGTAGTCATCGTCCTCGGGGAGTTGTGCGGCAAAGGCCATGAGGGGCGTGTTGCCGTGGACATCGTAGTGGTTTGGGTCGACGCCCGCCTGAAGTAAACCTTGTAAAAGCTGCAGGCGGAAATTGGACTTTTCTGTGCTGGAGTCCAAATCTTTCGGGGTCCTGTCTTTTCTGCGTTTGCTGCGATCGGTGGGTTCTCCGTTCTCGTCCAGGCAGTGTGTGTGCAGAACGCTTGATTCGCTTAATTTGGCTGCGGCGAGGCAATGTAATCCATTACGACCTTCTGCGTCTTCGAATCGAGGGTTGTCCATAGCCTGTCGGATGGACCAAATCAGGCGAGTCTCGTTCTCGACGGCGACTTGGTAGTAAGGCATAATATTGCTATCCTGTCGAGACATTGGTACTGGAGGGTCAAGGTCCATGGCCTGAGTGTACGCTCTGTTGATGCCAACGGTAGGCTCAGGAACAACTGCAAAGGTAGGCGTAACATTGAAAGCGTCTCTCTTCTGGTAGCTAGTGGTGCTACACAGCTGCAACGCATGGTTTCGTAGATTGGCCGACGCATCCGTGAGAAGCAGGATATGCGAGAACGAACGTCCGTAATGATCGCGCGCGGTGAAATCAAAACCTTTCTGGGCTAGAATATCTAGCAACTGTGCCAGCAGTACTTCATTTTGCTTATAGAACCATGAGTAGTGCAGTACATGTAAGAGCGTTTGACCAGCTGTATTTTGCGCATTGAGAACATGGGTGCCTTGATCTGATCGAATTGCCTGAAAAAGAGAATCCTTCAAGAACTTTGCTGCCATGAGATGGAATACCGTATGGCCAAATAGATCGCGTTGGTCGAAAGAGCCATTGTCGACGGCTAGTTGTAGGGCCTGGTGGCCAACAGTAGAGGGACCAAGCGCAGTTATCCAAGCGGGTTCTTCGATCTCCTGGATGGGGCGGCAGAAGCATGACTTCTTCACGTGCTGCTCCGTCCCAGGAAAGCATGTTTCTTGTTGCTGGGCGAGTTCGTCGATACATAGAAAGTTTCCGGGCAAATAGTAAGGACCGTTAGGTAGAAGCGGTGCGTCAGGATCGTTGAGCCACGAGGTCATACATGGCTCTTCATCAGAGATAGGAGAAAGACTAGAGCCTCGTCGGTTAAGAGGCGCTGTGTACCTCTTGATGAGCCTTTTGACCGTCTTGACGTATGGATCTGAATATTCATCGAGTAAACGGTGTAAAGTCCCAGTGGTGCAGTCTGTCGATGTAGACATGAAGGTAGGACGCTGAAGAAAGTTTCGAAAAGCACTGGCATCGTCTGGCTGCTGTCGAGAAGTTATAAACCCATTCGTTGTAGGTTGCTGAGAATGAGAAATCTGGTTGAAAGGCGGAACCTCGAGTGAGACTCTGGTATCGGGATTCCTAACAAGATGCGGCGTCGGAATGGGATTGAGTGCAGGGATCGACCCTGAAGGAGTGCCCTGTGTTGGAGAAGCAAGTGAATTGTTAGTCGAGCTGGTGCGCGTAGGAGATAGAGCCAGCTCTTCTAATCGTCGCACCATATCGTCTTCGCTTCGAGGGTGAAGCCATCGTGGCTGTTTATTGAGTAGCGCATTGAGTGTCTTGTGAGCCGAGTCTTTACTGTAAGCACATAATTAGCAATTAACCCCAAGCGCAAAGCACACAGAGGAACACATACCCAGGATGAGTATCGGGCGACTTGGCATGTACAACAGCCATGATCTTTTCTAGAGGAAGTGTAGTATAGAGATAAAGGCGCGACATTTTTCTTCGCGATGAAGGCGTCCATAGCGCCGGTCTGCCTGTCGTAGTGTTGTTTGATCCGCTGGGCGAGGCAGACGATACAGGCACTCGAAGCCCAAAAGGCGATGCCCCGCCGTAATTGTTCATCGTGTTGAGTGTTTTGTAGCGAGTGATGCAAGGCTTCGTGTTGATCAATCAGAGAACAAACAGTTGATGCAGCCTCGCGTTAAATGTCAATCATATAAGGCGCCCATCATCATCATGTACGGGCAGCAAAAGGTTTATAAGGCGTCTCCCTCGTGAAGAGGTCAAAAAGTAGGCCGCAAGAGGCAGTGAAAGTCAAGTAAGTGTAGTGGGTGGTGGATGTGAAGCGGCCCCCAAAACTGGCCTGGGGCCACAAGACCCCAAATAACCAGGTTGGTATGTAACATGGAAGAGGGGAGGAAATACATCTTTTGGTCTCAGCTACGGCTGAGTCGCACATTGGAATGGCGGTTGTGGATGGTTTGCAGGGCTGGCAGGCCACCAGCGTGTGATGGAGGTATGGGGATGGAAGCTGCTGCGCCTCACGGCTCGCAGGAGCTGTCTGGAGGCCTTTCTAATGCCGTTGCTTGTGTGAGGCAAGACGTACTGTAACTGGATAATCTGAGGGGCCAAGTCCGTAGGAGTTATAGATGCCGTTTACCGAATGCAATGACGTGCTAAATTAATCTGAAGATCAAGATAGACGTTTAATAGATAATCTAATCGGGCTATTTTGACAGCGCCGTTGCAGTAACTTTGACAGCGGCTAAGTTTAGGTGCTGTCACAGTAACCGCCAAGCTACTGCGACCAGTGGCCATCCTGAAACACAAGAAATAACTCTCTATATCACGGTAACTCTCTTAATAAATTCATCAGCGATAACAATCAAAATTCTACTCGCATCACTATTCAATCATGGTCGCATTCTCTCCAAGCTCGGGAGGAACCTTGTTCGCTTGCCTAGCACCAGTGGAACACAGATAGAGGCGCAGACATGGAGGCTACTGCGCGGCTGTGCCCAGGCCGGGCCTTGCGCCACATCAAGGCTTTTCGGCGACACCATCTTGAACAAAGCCTTATGCACGCAATTCATAGCTAGAAGCCTTCGATGATGTAGCTTCTTTTCTCTAATGGTCTGTTGGTTGGTGAAATCAATTAGGCAGAGCCTTGTTTTATTCAGAACGAGGTTTCTGGACCTCCAAGTTGCTGAGACTGAGCAACTTAGTAGCACCAACCAATACGTATAATACCAACGGCCAAGGTATCATACATACACCAAGTCATCTTTCAAACTGAATTATTCCTGGTCAAAGAGAGGAAACATCCTAATCTCTCACCCGCAATCCTCCCGTAGCAGATCCGCATCAGCGCCCATGTCATCCGTCATCCCCTTGCATCCGCTCTTTAGTGAAACAACCGCGCCAAAAAAGATCTTTAATTGCCGAGCAGGCTCCGATTCTCCGCCTGTATAGCCACCATCAAGTTAACAAAGAGATAAAATAAAGCCAATACTTTCCTCAGGCGGCGAAAGCCGTTAGATGACCTATGATAATGGCGCTTTGTTCGAAACTTTAAAGCCATCGACGGCACTGTCCACGTGAAACAGACAGAAAGGTACGTACCTTTCTTTATCTACTCAGTTCGTCTGAAGTGCTGCGGACAGATGAGACAGGGCGGGCAAGGGATGATACAGTACTAAGATCGGCAAAAATAATCTCTGACAACAACACATGGACCCCTCGCGGTGACTTGTTTCCCTTTGTTTCTACTTGAGGAGCCAATCACGGCTGTTCAATGTTTCTCAATTTTTTACACGCTACGGAGGATAGAACCGTTGAATTCTAACACTGAGAGACGGCATCTCATCAACTCATTGTCTTTTCAGTCTCTACAACAACAAATTATCTTAACATATTCTCTTCACCGACGTTTCACTCACACCGCAAATGAAGCCACAGTTTCATTCCCAACACGCCATTTTCCAGAACCCTTCCGTATAGCGTAGACGCCCCTTTCCCGCATTCCAGAGCACAAACACTCCCCCTCAACGGCCACAAGCCATACTTTTGACTTTGCCTTCCCGAGACTTACCAACGATCTGGATGAAACGGTCCCTTGAGTCAAATGTTTGCAAGCCTCTTTGTTCTAGCGTGGAACGTTGTTTCACACCCGACCCTTACGCAAAGTGAGGAGCTAAACTTTCGCACAAGTAACAGCCACCACTGAATATGGGTCATGTGCAACGGTTTTTACAAAGTTGGAATAGAGAGTCGGTCATGTTAGTCAATGAAACGACAGAAGACAACCATGAAGACAAGCTTTACGAATATAGGATTTCACGTCAAGACACAGAAGCACGATCAAGAACTCAAATCAAATGGTATCAAGAAATGACAGATTATATCCAAAATTCGTAACCATTCTACTACCACTACTTGGCAAGGGCCAAGGTCGTCTAAATCATACTATGTACATAGTGAAGCTTATTATGTTGTAAAAGAATAGAGAGCAAAAAGGAAATTTTATGTTCCATGATGCATTTACAGAAGGACGGCAAAGATACCAGCGGCGGCGGCGACCATCTGGACACCAAAGCGAGAAGCACCGGCAGTAACCTCGACAGCAGGGGCAGTGCCAGTGGGAGTGTGGTAAGGAAGAGTGGCAGAAGGCTGGCTGGGAGAAGGAGCCTTGTAGCCGCCGTCAGTCTGAGCAGGCTTGCTGGGAGCAGGGTACTCAGGGTGCTCGGGCTCCTTGGGGTGCTCGGGCTGGGCAGGCTTGCTGGGAACGGGGTAAGGCTGCTCGGGGTGCTCAGGCTCCTTGGGGTGCTCAGGTTGAGCAGGCTTGCTAGGAGCAGGGTACTCAGGGTGCTCGGGCTCCTTGGGATGCTCAGGCTCCTTGGGGTGCTCAGGCTGAGCAGGCTTGCTGGGAACAGGGTAAGGCTGCTCGGGGTGCTCAGGCTCCTTAGGATGCTCAGGCTCCTCGGGATACTTGGGGTGCTCAGGCTGCTCGGGATGCTCAGGCTTCTCAGGCTGCTCGGGGTGCTCAGGGTACTCGGGATGCTCAGGCTTCTCAGGCTGCTCGGGGTGCTCGGGGTACTCGGGGTGCTCAGGCTGGGCAGGCTTGCTGGGAACGGGGTAGGGCTTGTTGCCGTGCTCAGTGGGGTACTCAGGAACATCAGTGGTACCAGTGGCGTAGACAGTGGTGTGAGGAACAGTCTCAGTGGTGACGGATCCGTAAGGGCAGTCGGGAACCTCAGGAGCGCACTTGGTGACGGTGTAAACCTTGGTAGAGTAGACAGTCTTGGTGGTGTAGAGGGTGGTGTGGTCCTGGGGAGGAGCGTAACCAGTGGGCTTCTCAGGATGCTCCTCCTTGGGGGGAGCATAACCAGTGGGCTTCTCGGGGTGCTCCTCCTTGGGGGGAGCGTAACCGGTAGGCTTCTCGGGGTGGTCCTCAGTAACGGGGCAGACGGTGGTAGAGACGGGGTAGGTCTCAGTGACGGTGTAAGGGGTGTCCTTGCCGTTGGGGCAGTCCTTGACGTGAGCAGGGCACTTGGTGTAAGTGTGAACCTTGGTCTCGTAGACGGTCTTGGTGGTGTAGTCCTCAGGAGCATAGCCAGTGGGCTTGTTGCCGTGCTCGTAGCCAGTGGGCTTCTTACCGGGCTTATAGCCGGTAGGCTTGGAGGGGTGCTCCTCAGTGACAGGGCAGACAGTGGTGGAGACAGCATAGGTCTTGGTGACGACGTAAGGACCCTCGTTACCGTTGGGGCAGTCCTTGACATACTCGGGGCACTTGGTGTAGGTCTGGACCTTGGTCTCGTAGACAGTCTTGGTGGTGTAGGGCTCAGTGTGAGCAGTGGTCTGAGAACCGTACTGGCCATTGGTCTTGGTGCCAGGGTAGACAGGGACGGAAGCAGTGCCGGTCTTGGTGTTGGTGTAAACAGGGACGGAAGCAGTGCCAGTCTTAGTACCAGGGTAGACAGGGACGGAAGCAGAGTCGGTCTTGGTGTCAGTGTTGACAGGGACAGAAGCAGATTCGGTCTCGGTGTCGACAGGGGCAGACTCAGTCTTGGTGTCAGTGTTGACAGGGACAGAGGCAGAGTCGGTCACGGAACCAGAGACATCCTCGGTGGTGGTGTCGCAGTCCTCCTCCTCAGTTGTGGTGTTGGTCTCCTGGGGAGCAGTGGTGGTGGTGCCCTTGGCCTCCTCAGTGGTAGTGAGGACGTCAGTGCTGAGGGAGAAGCTCTCAGTCTCGGTGCTGAAGCTGACGGACTCGGTGGTAGACTGGACAGCCTCGCTGCTGGTGGTGGGGATGACGCAAGTGCAGGCCTCACGGATCTCCTCCTTGTCGGCGCAACCGGCAGGGACCTCGCAGGTCTCGATGTTGGCACAGTAGTCGAAGGTACCAGCGTGGACGGCGACGTAGCAAGCGTCCTCGACCTCACACTCGCAAGGCTCGTTGTCCACGGGGGCAGGGATGGTGGCAGTGGCCAGGCCAAAGGCCATGGTCATGAAAACGGCGCTCTTCATGATGAAAACGAATGGACGGATTCTGTAATGAACGAATGGACTGCGGTGTCACTCAAAAAGAGTCACTTATACTCCGCGAAGACTGGTGTGAAGAGGGTGACAAGAAAAGAAGTGTGAGAGAAAGAATGTCCATGGGGTCGGATGTCGCTGTTTAAATGGAAGAGACGACAGGGTTAATCAACATGACTTGACTGCCGCTCAGCCATCCCCTGGTTTCCCCCCGAGTTCTTTGCCGCTCTCTCGCATCGTCGTGGGCTCCCAAGAGACGAGTGACTTGATAGTGTGCCTGTGCATGCGTTAGTCTGGGGCGCTATTGATCGAGCAGTGACCAACCCACTCACATAGATCCATTAGGACTAACCCATTATAGAATAATGTCAAGGCTGTAAATAACGGGTTTTTATGCCGTCAGGCCGGGCTTGGCCGTTCATCACGAGTGAAATCGTAGTGTTGGAAAAAGGAAGAAGTCAAGAAGTGCGTGTGGGGCGTGTTAGTGCACGCTCGATTGTCTCCACTCCTTGGACCCCTTACCCCTGACTAGATGTTTTTGGCGCTTGCCTCTTTGGGCAGTATGCGGATCGCGCTAACGGACAGCCGCCGAAGCTGCGGTGGAGCTATACTGAAGTGGGCGTGCCGACTTGGCTGCTAAAGCCCAGCTGGGCTCTAGTCTTTGTCTATTGAGTCCGGGAGATGTTTACAAACATCATTACACGGCCAGTGAATATGAGTTGTCTATTGTGCAGTAGTTTGTTTTCGGCTGTCGCACCAGAGAGTCCGGCTCTCTTTACTCAGGGCTGATCCATTGTGGCAGATAGTATACAATTTCTTGATACGGAATATGGCCTGCCAGTATTGCAGCTGCCTGAAAACGTCCATCCTCCGATTCCTTATCGTCCCAGGTTGAGATTAACTCTGGCTCATTTCCCAGTATAACTCTATATGTGCATGCTAATCTCCCAGGCATCGGCAGTTTATAACTCTGCTCTTGCACAGACTTACTATGTACGGAGTAGGCTCTCGGGCTTTGGTTATTTTTAGTGATTTCCTCTCTCTCTGGAACAGGTCATCTTCACATGTAGCTGAATGGAGACTGTGAGATTATCGGTTTTGTTGGTGGGTGGTCAAAATATGGAATAGTAACGGCAAAGACTAGAAAAGTAACTAACAGACGTAGAGTATAAAATCTTTTGCGATGCCAATCGTCATCATGATTATCTATATTGTGACAGCCAAATCTCATCGATTGACGTCGAAGACTGAGAGCCGTGAGCATCCACTGCCTAGGTAGATATCACAAGCCATTTTAGTGCGATATCTTCCTTGATTCCCTTGAGGGATTCCCTTTGTTGTATCTGCGCCTCCACATTCTACCATCTGCCTGACGTATGCTGGTTCCGAAATCCTTGTTGTTTGTTGCTCAAAGGATCAATCCCTAAGGATAATGTTTATCGAAAGCTGAGACATCTTTGTGTTCTGTGCATACGCGGTCCTTGCGTGGTGTTCTTCAGCTGCTGACCGTTCAGAGCTAGCACTGGAGTTCATAGCCTCCACTACAATTCAGGGTCATAACATCCAATATCCTGCGAATTGCGTATGCATGTTGATACCAGCCAATGACCATCCTCAAAACCAACAACGAAAGTTCGGGTACCTGACAGCTTGCAGATATTAGCGGGTGCAACCTGAGAAAAGGCGACAGCCCTCACAGAGGAAACACCGATGATCATGTCCAACCAAAAGCTCTACGGCGTCATTGATTTGCATACAGGAGGCGGATATCGTGCGAGCCGTCTCTTGAGGCTTGCATTAACCCAAGGGGGAGATTAAGAAAGGACGATACCAGATGGAACCCAATTGCCACCAAAAACGGGCATCGAAAGAGGTGGCTTGCTCTGAAAATAAGTGTGCTCCATGGAATTGTTTGGGGCGCACAATTTGCATCTTTCGCGTTGTGGCGCCTTCTAGAGTCCAATTGGGTTTCTTGGTTCTAACGACTCGCCCGCCTGAGTCAAGCCATCCGCCTCCACAACAGCCTGCGCCTTTGAGTCGGAGTCTTTTGTGCATTTGCACATTCACAATCACATGGTTATCAGGGGTAAGGGGAGGAGGGGATAGAATAGGTAGGTGTTTTTGAACTGTGGCTTTGAGAATAGAGGCTACCCGGCAGTTAATCGAAACTTCAAATGTGGTTGCAGTGGATGCCATCAACCTAGGATTTGCTTACGCGGAAGTGAGACCTTTTTATTAGGGAGATTCTCACAATATCTCTTTATTCTAACCGTAGGTAACGTCAACTTGATTTAACATCATCAGGCCCGAAGTTTCCGGCTGTCATCCCGCGTGCATGTTGAAACTTTCGACATCGACAAACATTTAATGCCTCGGAACATTCGGTTAGACCTTCATTTATTCAAGGTGGTATATTCTAATTGGACCGCCAAGTCACTAACATTTTATCACCCATGCCCCTGAATAATGTCATTTCTTTATTCATAAAGCTCCTGACCATTAATGCAATGCACGGGTCAGGTCTCGCCTTAGACAGGCCGAGCTTGGGCTTATGTGGGCTCATCCATGAGGTAACATCCCGCTCCCATAAATCAATCCTTAAAGGATCTGGACGAAGGATCCTTGTCAGCTCCCACGAGGGCGGCCGAGACCGAAAGATCACCACCAAAACAAATATCCACTGGTAGTTTACTCCCAATTGAAGTTGATTTAACGGTCGACAGCCTCATAAGCCCAATACGATAACTCGTCTTTTCCGCTCCAAGACGAAACAGCCTGTCCAAGTCAAGCTCTCATCTTATTGTTGACTTTCCTGATTCACTTTGCGGGGTATAAAATAACCAATCGTATTTTTATCTGATTTTTATGAGAACATCCACTTCCTACCCCTGTCACCGACGACGGTTCTGTTAGCGCAACACGCCAACTGTGATAGTCTCATGCAGGCCTGTCACCCCCAAACCGCCCAGTTCAATGTGCTTTTTTCCATTCTTGGAGCTGTGCTGCGTTGTCGGTTCAGGTCGTGTCTTGCTGTGGCGAGGAAAGGGGCTCTCCAATTGTAAAGCACGTTGCTACGAGAGATCCCAAAGTCACTGATGCGCGTGTTTTAATCCGGGTCGATTACATGTATGTTAAAGGCGTAGCTTTTCTGACTGATCGAAATGACCCCTTACATCAGGTCACTTCCCTGGAAAATTCTGAGCTCAGATCCATCACTGTTGAGCCAAAAAGAATTACCTATTCTTGCTTTTGACCAACTCGGACGATGCTGGAGCTTCATTGCCCCAGAAGGCATGTCCCTGTCTTTTTTGTAGATCGTCCTCCCTGCTCCCACGCTCGGTTCTTAGGCATCACGGATCTCTCCAGACAGGGAAGCTCTCCGCTTTATCATCTGATTTGTCGAATCCCTGCTAGATCATGACGGTCGAGGCCCAGTTGGCAGAGCTGAACGCAGGGATTCTATGGTCGATGCTCAGGCTATCGATATTGGTATTGATAGTTTTCTTAGCCGTCAATGTTGGCAGATTTGCTGTCTATTTTCGGTCATCGCGCCGCGTCGCTGAGACCCGATTTGGATCGTTGCGAAGAATTAGGAAATGAGGCAACGTGCTTGGGTTTATCGTTTAATGCGAAAGGTGCTGATGGTGTGCTGCTGTCAGTCATCCCTGGATGAGGTGGGTGGTGAGCCTCTAGAATAAAGACGCAACCAGGCCCACGAGGTTTATTTATTTTTTGATGGTCATTCACTTCAATTATCATTGTTACCAATGCCCACATTGTTTATTTCACCTGCTATCATCGCCAGCTTTTTAGCCCCATGTTTGGCTTCGATACGGACCTCCTCTCATAATATGTTATGTGTAGGCCTGGTCAGCATAACAGAGGCTTTCTAGAAAAGAATTGAGAATGCGTACAAAAGAAGGCGCCATAATGAACAGCTCTGACTAATGAGTAGACTTCTGGCCCTCATCGATCGACTTGTCAGCATCGTCACTCTCGACATCTACTTCTATTTCAGTCTCTTCTTATTAGGTGTCCATCAGGACATGGTTTTTATCAGGCATGCACCGTCTTTTACTCACAATATGTTGCGTCTATCGGCTGCCAACCGACATTGCTTAAACTAAAGACAAAAGAACTTGTCTTCGATGAAGTGAACGAAAGCCCAATCATTCAACTGCGTGGAGCCCTCGATATAGTCTACTTCCAGGAGTGTGCGGGTCCCAGCCAACATTTTGAAGCTTGAGGAAAGGCATCTTTCTAGACTCGAGCCTTACAACAGATTGCTTAGTTGGTTCGCAGAGATAAATGTAAAATCGGTGAAAGCTTCGTGTGAGTGACAATTTTCAGTGTACCAGATCATCATGGACTTGTTCTGTTTTTGAGGCCTCTGTACGAGGGCCGTTCGTTTTATTTATATCACCTTCGGCGTACCTTGAGGTCTCGAGTATACTCATCGACCGGGTATCACTCATTCTATGTTGGAGGTAAAAGAAGAGTGAAACAGAGTTTCGGTACTTCCGAGCCGTGGCTGACACGCTTTGGAATGTTGCTTTTCGAATGCCGAGACGCTGGAATGCTGATGGAGATAAAGGGTTGGGGCTTTTCTAGAGCCTGGTGAGGCTCTTACATGACTCCCAAGCGTCTTTGATAACATTATATGACGCTTTTCAATTTTGACATCAGTATCATGCGATGATAACCGTGTTGAAAACCGAGGACATGGACCATGAGTCCAACCCACATCACTGGTTTGGATCTCAGCACAACTCCATGAAAGCAACGCATTCGCGTAACAAGCACCTCAAGATGGCCATAATAGGCATGTGAATTTGATATAAACATGGAATGCCTCTAGATGGTTTGCAAAATGGGAATAGTGGCATTGTACACGGAGCTTCTATGTTGAGCTATAGGGTATTTCTCATTAATATGTAACACTTTGTAGCCGCTCTATCTGTTGACGATAAAACCCATGCTGTTTAATGGGTTCTATAGCTATGTATAGTTTATGATGGTATATGCAATACTGGATCGATTAATTTGATTGCGACTGGATGCATGTGTCTGCTTGTGTGTTTAGCATTGAATTCGCATGACAGCATAGAAGCCGAAAGTAACAGCCCAACTAGAAAGTAGTAGTGTTGTTCACTTACTTTCTAACAGAACCTAGGTAGAAACTCAAATCCTTTTTGAATTAGGTAATTCTTTCTGCAGTTTATGGTGACAGCTCAGGATGGTTGTTTCGTTTGAGTTTTGGGATTTTAGTGTACCTTAGAACGGTTGGTTACCTCCCAATTGTGGCTGCTGATTGACTAAATCTCGTCGCTGTTACCTGCAGCTCTGTAAGTAACTCCAACGTTGAGAGGAGCTTTCAGAAGAGTCAATCCTCCGCTCCGTATTTTAAAAAAGTAAGTCAATCGTTTTCCGAAATGGACGCTGCCTTATTGCCAGCTTTTCACCCAGCTTCATGGCGACCGTTGTGAAGTTGCGGCTGCCATCATGACTGTGGGGTTGGTCAGCATCATGAGGCCTTAATCTTACCGAGAGTCTCAGTCTTAACTCCAAAACTTGTAGAATTTGTCGAAAAAGGCCCCCAAATTGACACGAACACAGGCGGAATTACAAAGATGGTTCCATCAGTTGGGCAATTCACCTTGTTGGTTGTCATGACGGCCATCTTGAATCGTTGTGGCGCAGCTTAGCCTTAGGCAGCCATGAGACTGGCCGTCATAATATCTAACGCTCTGTAAACATTGTAATCTCTAAAAAAGAGGCGCAGATTCAATAACATGCTATGCCATAGGCAATTATGATGCCTCCGACCCTTTTCCTCTCCCTTTGGGGGCCGACTGAGTCACCCCCCGGTTCACGTTTGTGGCTTGGTTACGGGGATCCAAGTCTATCCGCAATTCGGGTTCGTTCACTGCGCATTCGCGAAAACCAGAGTTAATCGACTTTTAACTATTTGTTTAACGCTAGCTCTTCTGTTCCTCTGCGGCGCAGTTTCTTCCTGTCTTGCCCCCGTTTCAGAAGTTTTGCCACTCCATGACCAAAAGTCCAATTGAACTGTTTACGGTGGTGTCAATGGCCCAACGGCGGCCTGTCTTCGCTTCTGCGCGACCAGTGTTTTTTCGCTTCTAGGCTTGAACATTGTGGCTGGTTTAGTGCTCTAAGGAACTACAGTTGTGCGTGACGATGGGGGCCGACCTTTTCGCAAGTGCTTGCAATTGCAATAGACGCGGTTTTTGGTGTTTTTCCATTTCTCAAGCTGCCCAAGATCTTGTCTGCGAATATGCGAAGATTGTGCCATACCGGTTGATTTATAAACATTCAAGTTCCCCATCCTGAGGCCGGATCTTTTAGTACTCATCACCCTCAATATATCTATTCTCGATATCTTACAACAGACTCCCCCAGTCTATAGTAACAGCTCTCACTGTAGCTCGAATCTAAGACAACCCAACAATATCACCGACGAATCTCTTTATTCCAAACCCAACAGACGAAACCAATATGTCTTCGTCCGCTACCAACCAGTAAGATGATAGAACTAACTCACTATGATTTAATCATTAATGATGATCTCGCAGGTCCTACAGCTACGGCCGAAGCTACGACCACAGCAACAATTCTAGTGGCTCAACTTACACGGGTGGTCACGGCTCCTCCACTGGCACCGCACTCAACCGATATCTCAATACCACAGACCGAACTGAAGAATTCTACGCCACGGGACGGAGGACGGGTCACGGTGCCATGCAAGCAATGGACAAGATTGTTGCTTTCGAAAGATCTTTTAACGGAAGAACTTGAGGACGACACTGATTTGTCGGGCCAGGTCGAGGGCCTAATCGTGGCTGTGAACTTTTAGCGTGGCGTTGCGGATAGAATTGGAGTCCTCTTAGATACCGGTTCTTTGGAGACTTTGTACAACAAAGGCATTTACACATTTACTGTTTATCTTGGAATTATTATCGGCATTTTGTTTTCCTATGCAACAGGTTCTTTCATCAATTAACTACCTATCTAATACAGGGCACTCAGTGATATGCTGCATCTCTCATGTGCTCTTACTTGAACCTATATCATTGGATGCCCTTGCCGCCTACGGAGTACTTCCTACTCCTACGGTACCTACTTACCTATGAATGAATGTCAGCTCAGAACGTGGCTGAGAGCTAAAACACAACATCCATCTTCAGCTTCAGCTGATGGCAGCCTAATTTCTTCCCCTCACATCCTCCATTCTGAGTATTTCTTCCATCAGTGACTTTCAAGTGCGAGGTTCGTCAATAATGCGCTGGGGATATCACACGGACTGAAAGAACCTGAGCACATTTACATCGCTCACAGCCTTTGTTGCTTGATCTTACTCTTCACTTACACCCTACCCAAACTCCCAATATGCCTCCATACCACTCACCGCCACCAAGTGAAGGCAGCGACATCGTCTTTATCGGCAGAGACGATGTCAGTAACTACAACCCCGATAATATCTTGCCCCAGTCTCCAGACACTATCACACGCATTCGAGAGTGGCTGCAGCCAAATGAATACGATATCGACAGCGGCGAATACCGTAAACATTTGACTTTGCACCTTGATGGTACCGGAGAATGGCTCCCTCGCTCTGATGCTTATTGCAACTGGCACGACAGCTCGGAAAATGGCCTCTTATGGATCAAAGGCGTGCCAGGCTCAGGAAAGTCAGTGGCCGCGGCTACCATGATCCACAAGCTTTCACAAGAAGACGTTCCTGTGCTTTATTTCTTCTTCCGCCAAATCGTCGATGCTAATCACCGACCCATAAATCTTGTCAGGGACTGGCTTGATCAGATTATTCTCTATTGTCCTCCTTTGCAATCGACTTTGAGGGGCTACGTTGATGAATCTCGATCTCTGGACAGTATATCAGTTGACGAACTATGGAGGCACCTGAAAACCGCCCTGGCATCAATACCTCGAGTCTATTGTGTTATTGACGCTCTAGATGAAATGGATATTGGCAACAGCGACTTCATCACTCAGCTGGCCAATCTTGGTCTTTGGCAGCCTTCGTCTGTCAAGGTGGTTCTGACTAGCCGGCCTACTGCGAATGTCGAAGAAGCGATGAGAGGCGTGAAATCTCTCGATGTTCGAATGGAGGAGAAACTCATTGATGTTGATATCTCCACCTACGTCCAACATTGCCTAGCCGGCACCTTGCTTTCTGAAAGTGACCAGGAGCTCGTCAAAGAAGCTGTGCCTGGAAAAGCCAATGGCTTATTCCTCTACGCTAAGCTGGCAATGAAGGCATTTCTGGAGCCAGGGGCTGACATTCCTAATGCACTGCATAAATTACCACTCGACTTGGATGACATGTACATCGGTATTCTCAAAGAGCATGCCAGAAGGTCTGGAATTTCTGAGGAAACTCAGGTGACAATCCTGCAATGGGTGACGCACGCCAACCGTCCCCTTCGATTATTGGAGCTTGCCGACGTGCTCAAAATCATCCTCGAGAGTAGACGCTTGTATGGTTCGAAAGAAAATAAGGATCTGGTTCGGGCTGCCTGTGGCCCTCTACTGGAGATCCTACCCGATGAGACTGTCAGCGTTGTCCATCATTCACTGACAGAGTTTCTGATTGGGCGCTCCAGAACAATACACCCTCCCGCTTATCCAATACTGGCTTCATCCCCTACTCACTATGATCTTTCTCTTGCTTGTCTTACATATCTCTGTTCCGGATGGTTGAAGGACCAAGCTATTAGTATACGAGACGCCAACCAGAGCCGCAGCCTTCTCAACTTGGACTTTCCACTTGCAGGATATGCCATTAGCAACTGGCACCTACACGCTCAAAAATCGGAGTGGGACGGGCTACCTGATGATCCATTTTCTCAACAGCTCGAAAAGTTCATGTCCGATGACAAAACGCGCAACAACTGGCTGAAATTGTACTTGAGAGACTGGGAGAACGTCGAAGATGAGAAGCAGGTAACTTCGCTTTCGGATCTTCATGTAGCAGCCATATGTGGCCTTGGGCCATATGTCCCAATACTGGTTGATCGTCTAGGGAAAGATAAAGTAGATGCATGGGACATCCGGAAAAGAACTCCCCTGTGGTGGGCTGCCATAGACGGGAACAAAAGTGCCGCCCAGTCGCTTCTGCAAGCTGGGGCATCACCTAGCACTCCTGATTACGAATTGTATCAACCACTGCATGTTGCCGCGATTCATAATTGGGTTGAAGTTGTGCAGCTACTCCTAGAAAAAGGCATCGATCCCATGGTTTCAAGGACTGCTGAGGATCCTGGTCAAGATGATAAGACAGCCCCCCAAAAGCATACAGCAGTGGGATATGCAGCTTCCAGAGGCCACGTCAAGACAGTAGAGGCCATGCTTCCGTTTTGCGATACATTTGCAAAGACGCTTGCCCTACACATAGCCGTGAAGCACCACCAATCTCACCTTGTCAATCGCCTTCTTCAGGAGTCGGACGTGAATCCAAATGGGAAATTTCGTGACAAAACACCTCTAATTGTCGCTGCAGGAGAAGGTGACATCGAATCGATGAAGGTGTTGATCGAGGCCGGTGCAGATGTTTCTATCAAGTGCATAGCACGAAATCCTGCCGACGATAAACCGTATGAAGAGCCTCCATGGAGCACAGCATTGCTCGAATTCTGTTTAAAATGGCGTTACTTTCCAATGAGGCGATACGTTGGTGATCACTACCAGTCGCCTTTGGCCTCAGTCAACTTCAAACGTGGACTGACGCTCCTTATTCAAGCCGGAGCCGATGTGAACGACCGCAATTCATTG
>JAATHB010000244.1:0-17773 GCA_014822075.1 Fusarium buharicum | reverse complement strand
CGGAGATGGGGGGGGGGGGTTGAGCGGTTGGAATCCTCTGTAGCATTGGCTGGAGCGGGGGGCCCGAGGAACAACCTAGCTTGAGCTGACCTACCTAGGTAGCCCTGGAAGGCGGCAGGTTTGGATTATGTCTCAGATACTCGTCAAACTGACGGGAGCTGGCATAGTCTTTGCAATATCGTCAACACATGAGATTTGACATTTTAACTGTTAAAATAACAAATTACAATGTCCAAGAACACACCATTAACACGGCATCATTTTGTGCATGCTGTGATACTACAAACACAACGGACCAGCCAACATAAAGACCACCCTGCATCTCAAAGCGGGATGATAGACCAACTAGGTACCTTGCCGAGCTGGAATGTTGTTGGCTTCGACCATGTAATTCTTCTTTCATCCAACGCCAATACCTCATTACTCGGCGGCTTTGTGCATACTTCTCGTCCAACCCAAGTCTTGGTTCAGCACGACCAGAACAATCAACTCTAGGCAGTATGACGAACCATAGGATACTGCAATATAGTTGTTGTACGCTCGTCGTCATCAACGTCGTCACTCTGTGTTGAATTTCAGGTTTTCAACTATGGCCCCCAACCGTCAGTAGGCTTTGTTTGAACTGGTCTCATCCTCCCCCACACACTCGTCTCAGAATTCAAATGTCAGACTACGGCACTGCACTTTGGCATCCATCTTTGTGGATCTATTCTGCACTTTCTGGGTCAAATGTGTCAGAAGCGCTCGCCCTGCATCAACGTGGACCAACCGCAACTCAAAGCCGGGGTTACTAGAGACGATGCTTCAACGCCTTTGAAGCATGTTTATTAGCTAAATTTCCTCGAGGGTCTCAGATTGGATCCTCTGAGATTGTACCCTTTAAGATTGTTTATAGCAAGACAAACAAGACATCAAGATCAATATTTGGAAAGGGGGAATACATCTTGAAAAGCCGGTGTGCTGGAGTTTCGGTACCTACGGGTAAGGTAATCTGAAAACAACAAATCGAGGCCAATCGGCCGACAAACCACGATTGCCGTCGCATCACATTATTACGTTGCAACCAACCACATCCCAGATACGCCTCCCCATTTGCTACAAAGACCCTGTCGCATTTACTGGTCGATCTCGCACGGTGACAGGGCAGTAAAACAGGCGCCCGGATGTCGGCTTAGGATCCCTCTGCAGTTGACGATGAAGGATCCATCATGTTGAAAGCTACTCTAGGCCCTGTAAACAGCACAAGAATTTATTTCAATATTATGTTGAATTCAGCTAACTTCCTGCGGATTGTTCATGCACCTGCTAGGAGTTGCTGTAAGCGCGCGTCTACATCTCCCTCTTCTCATTGGTCTCTACAGGACTGCCCATGCCCCACTGCATGCGCGGCGTCCAAAGTGGATCAAGGGTCCCGCGATTTTGCGACACTCGTCACCGCCAAAAATTTCCAGTCCAGTTGAATTTCGCATTGCTTGCTTGGATGGATTTAAGCAACTCCTGCAATTTATAAAACCGAACCATGTTGCCGCCCGTCGATCCCGAACGCGTGACAGCTGTATCAGACGAGGAAGTATTGTCTGATGCCGCCTCTGACGAATCCGATTATCTCGATAGTGCCGCATCTCGAAAGCGTCAGAGGACTTCGCAAGATGGAGAGGACAAAGTCCAAGACGATGATGATGACGACGATGGAGACGAGGAGTTGAAGAGAGTTCTCTCTACAATCAAGGCACCTTCTCGAATTAAGCGAACTACTCAAGTAGACCAAAAAGAGGCTCAAGCGAAACCTCTAATTACCCCCAAAAACTCGATTCAAGCTCCTACCGACCCAAATACTACCTTTTCGGCGCTCAATGTGCGACCATGGCTGGTTCAATCGCTAGGAAACATGGCGATTAAGCGGCCTACGGGTATTCAAAAGGGTTGTATTCCTGAAATTCTCAAGGGAAGGGACTGTATCGGTGGTAGTCGAACAGGTTCTGGTAAAACAGTTGCATTCGCTGTGCCTATTCTGCAGAAATGGTCAGAAGATCCGACAGCCATCTTCGCCGTTGTCTTGACTCCGACCCGTGAACTGGCGCTTCAAATCTTTGAGCAGTTCAAGGCCATCTCTTCTCCCCAGAGTCTCAAGGCCATCTTGGTGACAGGAGGCTCAGATATGCGGACGCAAGCGATTGAGATAGGCAAGCGGCCGCATGTTATAATTGCGACTCCGGGTCGCTTGGCCGATCACATTCGCACATCTGGAGAGGATACTATCTGTGGATTGAGGAGAGTTAGATATGTGGTTCTTGATGAAGCTGATCGACTTCTCAATGCCACTGGACCTGGAAGCATGCTCCCCGATGTGGAAGAGTGCCTATCAGTTCTCCCCCCTGCCACGGAACGTCAGACTCTTCTCTTCACTGCTACCATTACTCCGGAGGTTCGCGCCTTGAAGGACATGCCTATCAAGCCTGGCAAGCAGCCAGTATTTGTGTGCGAAGTTGACACACAAAGCTTGGCCATTCCTGCGACATTGAAGCAAATGTATCTCAAGATGCAAGTCACTCACAAGGAGCACTATCTTCATGAATTTCTGCTCACCGAGGCCAATATCGACAAGACTGTTATCCTGTTTTGCAACCGCACTACGACTGCCGACTACCTTCACCATCTACTTCGAATGCTTGACCACAGAGTTACCTCGTTACACTCCAAACTCCCTCAAAGGCAGCGAATCGACAACCTAGCTCGTTTCCGTGCTTCTGCAGCTCGTATCCTTGTGGCGACCGACGTTGCCGCTCGTGGTTTGGATATTCCCGAAGTCAGCCTTGTTATCAACTACGATCTGCCCCGCGATCCCGATGACTACATCCACCGTGTTGGTCGTACCGCTCGTGCGGGTCGCAAAGGTGAAGCAGTCAGCTTTGTCGGACAGCGCGATGTAGAGTTGACTCTGATGATTGAGAACCGTGTCGGTCGTGAGATGGAGGCCTGGGAGGAAGAGGGCGTCAATCTCGAGACACGTGTGCTTCGGGATTCGCTCAAGCTCGTTGGGGAGAAGAAGCGAGAAGCTCGCTTGGAGGTGGAGGAAGGACGAGAAGTTGGTGGCAAGCGAAAGCGTACCAAGCAAAAGTTGCGAGTGGAATAGACTCCTCGGATTTCTGGAAGAAACGGATAGACAAAAGCGCTGTTTTCATCATGTTTGGATGGTAGTGTTGTTATTTAGAAGGTCATTCGCACCTAGCTTCATAATGCTGGCGGGAGCTAGACACTAACCACGCCTCATAGCTATATAGAACAACAAAAAGTCAATAGATGCTCTAAAAAGTGTAAAACTTTCTATAGTAGACATCATAAACGCCATTGAATTGGCAAAAATGCAAATGGTGCCCCCAGCGAGGATTGAACTCGCGACCTCAGCATACCTCCATGAATCAAGGACATATAAGAGCTGCGTGATAAACCACTACACCATGGGGGCTCACGGCCGTCGTTGCGCTAATTTTCTATATATACGTCCTACACAAGCTGCAACCTGCCGAAAATCACAATCTCATACTTTTCCTAAATGTCTAGCGAGACTTGTGCTTTATTTAGGGAGTGACCGGTAGATGTATGCCGATGCTATTTACATCTCCATCTTCTTCAGGCCAGTTCTGTCACTAAGGCGTAGTGTAGAAGGACCTAGGTTAAGGCTCCTGGTATCGTCGGAAATAATTACAAATTTGAGTACATAAAGTAGTCCTCTAATAAAGCGACTAAAGAAGTCATATTAGAATCACTGTTATATATAGCGGTTCTAGCAGGCATGGTTTCCGCCATCTAATGTGGCCTGCAAGTTAAGCTAACAAACTTCTTCTACCCTTATGCATGTATAATTACAAACTCTATAACATTCTCATCGATAAATGCACCATATTTAACGGAACATTTCTTCAGAAAAACAAGTCTTATGTAATTTACAGCCTCCTATCGAGGGAGATACTATTATATGTCCAACCCGATCAGTAAGGGTGAGTCAGCAAGTCATAGGTATATAAATCTACGGTTATTATCTAGGAACATAGGCTTAGCAGTCTTCTTTACGGCGGTCTTGCCTGATTCTTCACATACGCTCTCAGATCTTAAGTAGACAAAACACTTCATGTAATGCTGTATATGGTTTATTAACTAAACGTGGTGGCTTCACCTACATACCCTAGGCAAAGCCAAAAGCAGGGAGCACTTTCGACGGCACAATGCTCAGGTAAATGCCATACACTGCACACTTGTTAATTCATACATCCATCTTTTTGCAGAATCTAAATGTGTTAACCCGTTCGGCCTTGCCCTGTCTGTCCTGGTATTTACATTTCGCCCTTCTTGGTGAATAAGTGTTTGCAGCAGAACACCCTGCGGCTTCCTTGACCTCAACCTAACACACCATCATGTCCAAACTTATAAAAATACAATGCGTTCTTAGCAGGCAATAAGTGCGGCTGGATACTTGTAACCCAGATGCCGCACAGGGCTTGATGCTTATCTGCAACTGACGCCTTGATCCCAATTTACTATTTGTCTTTTTCGTAGTAAACTATTACGTTGTAAGTTGATAGCTCACCTTGACTTTTGGTGACCATCTGTGCTGAAGTCGCCTACAGGTTGAATATAGTTGCTGGTCTGGGGAACTATGTTTCAAGGAAGCGTATAGCTTGATTCTGCTCCCACTCCCAATAGGACCTTTAGAAGCTTAGCATAAACCACAAAAGCTTAATCTTGATCATTTGATGGGTCTGTTTCCTCCCTTGCTCAAACCGGCATATCCCCTGTTCAGCTCCAAAGTCAATAGGTCCGTCCTTCCGAACAAGCCCTGACATCGTATGGTTAGCTTTAGCATTTGAGGATTGTGTATGAGGCTCTATTAGTAGGTGAGTTCAATTTCATGTATTTTAACTTCAAATGGATCTTTCGTAGTTAATGTGTTGCCCACTTTGTGATGTGCCGGTGAGATAGAGGAGAGGATGACTTGTTTGTCACATCGTATTTCCTTCATGTAACAGCCCGAGCTTCTATTATGACATTAAGTAAGGGTATTGAAGAAGCTGTCGACTTATTCATGCCATACTTGGTTAAATCTTCCTCTTCATAAGAGTATATCAGAATCTAGGTCTGGCCGTGGTTCGTTCTCCTGATAATGATCGAGGAACGACGTCAAACTATTCATGTATAGGAGTCAAGTGACATCAAAATTACTTGCATAGATAGTAGTGCAGTAACTAAGTGTTTTGACCATGCAGGCAGATCAGGAGGCAATATAGGGGTAGGGGGTCTGCGGTTTAGAGAATAGCCGACAACGGTCCCCTCGTCTAGCACTCATCCATTGACTCCTAGGTAGCGAACACCATGTGGTATCTATCCTCCCTTACTATACGTACGTCAGATGTATGAAAGCATCTAGAAGGGGAAGGTATGATATCGTTAGTGGGAGTGATGTATGCTTGTATTCGGAGCTCAACATCCATATTGTAGCAAAATAGCTAATAGCTGGGAGTATGCCCTCAACTTTCAACGGCCATCCATAACTCAAGCATGTGATGACTGGCCAAGCATAAGTGAACAGATTAGAAAATTCTAAACCAATGAACGGACAATTCATATCTCCCCATATTGACTTAGAAATTTGAATCTGAACTGACATCAATCCACGTGGTTGTGTCCGATTTCCGTCATTATCAAGGTTTTAAACAATTATCCACTCGGAGAAAACCTAGAAGCTTGCAACAACACCATAGAGAATGAATCATGAACTTTTACTAATTGAAAAGTTTTTCTCGGAGTTCATGCCCCGCGCAGAGCCGCATTGTTGCGTCACTGAGGGTATCGATTCAAGCAAAGTCTGGGCATCTGGGCCATCAATCAGAGATTTCGGCGATCAATGCGTGCATACCCTGCAGTGACGTAAAAAGGGCGACAAGACCAAGCCGAAGGGGCGTCTGTGTATATACATCTATCTTTTCGAATCATCTCCCCAATCAAGACAAGGTATGTGATCGATAGACGATCGCATCTTACCGAGGAAAACGACAGCGCGTGGCATTGCCGCTGACGACAAAGGTTGTGGCGTTGTTCCTGGCATCCGTGGCTTGGATGCTATGCTATGCTAGGCTTTGCTTGGCTTTGTAATTATCAATCTTGGGATAATTCGAGCGCTGTCACGTCATCAATCTGCATATCATTAAACAGCTACACAATAAAGTTACGCTGCTGAGAACCATCTCTCCAGAAAATTGATATGGCGCCATCAACCCAAAGCATCAATTCAACATCAACGACGTCAGTCAATCCGGAATTTACGGCATTATCGAATACTGCGATATCGACGGATCCTTCGGGGTTAACCTGGGAAATAAAAACCAGATATAAAGACTGCCTGCTTCCCCGCGTTATCGGCAGATCGGCCATAATGGACTCCGTTGGGTGCGTAGGTTGTTCTCCCGCTGATCGATGGGTGTGAAATCAATCGGGTCGGACTTACGCAGGATCCCGAAAACGAAAAATGTCCGCCAGCAATTATAGTCACAAGGACACGAGAAACCTTCTCCAGCCCGGGGACGCGTATTTACGAGGTTAATTAAGCATATTGGAAGTTGGGTCAACATTCGCAATATGACTGAACGTGATACTGGAGCTAGGATAAATTCTCAACATGATGGAAATTTCATGGCAGCTCATAGAAGCTTCTCACTCATCAACAATTTCGCATTAGGAATCAAGTCGAAAAAATTCAGGCATCATCGCTTGGTTGTCTACTAACGACACACCCCAGATCATCCCTCGGCCGAGAAGAATGGAAGAGTTCCCTTCTAGTGCCCTGACAAAGCTGATCAGGGGACCATCCACTCAAAGAAGCCCAAGCTCATACTCGTCTATCAGCCCGTCCTCAAAACCCAAAATCCAAAATCCACGTTAACACCGGGCACGTCCCTGAAGTGTATTTGTGATTGCGGCGGGCGCTGGCTGACGGGCTTTTGCAATTGATGTGAAGGTCAAGATGATTTACCCAATCTCCGCCATTTCCAAGCTGCGACGCTGACTGTATCGCTGGCAACCTTAACCAGACCAGCGGTCAGTGGTTCGCACACGACCGAAAGGGGCTTGCCAACCATATTCTTCCCAACAAGAGGCACAGTCTGCGCCAGTTGTTATTTACGGCATTTGTGGCATTTGGTGACACATCTAGGGAGATACGCGGAGTTTAGGTGATAGACCCCTGTCAGTATAGGTTACGATCAAGTTGAATGGCTTCATTTCGTACGTAGTTAGTCGCATCGCATCAATTATCCAAATGAGGATGCAGATGCAATGGTCCGACTTGCGGACACATCACAAACCCTCTCTCAGCCTCCATGTATTGCATCAACGGCTGGAAATTCCATAGAACCTCAATCGAAGGAAATCTGCATCCAATAAACAGTTTGATACTTCACGGAGTTGTCCAAGAAAGACCCATTCTTATCGTCTAGAAGCGAGTACCGCCGAATCGGCCAGTCTGATTAGCGAGCAAAACTACCGTTTGACCAGTCATTGAAGCCTTTCTCAGCGATGGAAGCGAAAAAAAGAACGAAAACTTTTCTAAAGCGGAGTTTCGAGACTGTGACTGTGACTCTTTGTCAATTCCCGTCTTTAGGCCGCGCCAACCGGAGAGTCACGGTGGACTCGGGATCCAAATAGGCCGGCCTGGCCGGTAGAAACATGCTGTTGTTAAAAGTCGGCCATCAGTATTGCCGACTGACAGGCCGTGTAGCCGAGTTTGGGAATTAGATGATGGATTGAGGGAATATCGCTGCCTTGTGGATATTCGGATAGAAGCGTAAGGAATCCACGTAGTAACCATGCTCACGATGTAAGACAGGCTTCAACTGCGTGCCTGGAGGACGCGACACCCCATTGTTGGAACAGGCAGACGTGTTACAATACCTAATCCCCTAGCAACGACCTCGAAAGATGGTACCCGAATAACGAAAGCGGCGTAGGTTTAGGTTGACTGTACGAATAGTATCAGGGGCAGTCTATAAGCTAAGGATGAGTTGGCTTACGTGGGTGAGGACAAGCCCACGATCGTTATGGCTGAGGGTGATGATTGACCGCTCCGCCAGCCCTTATTGGTTCGCATTTATCGTACCTCGCTCAGTATGCGACACGTATGGCGGCCGACTCCAGCTCAGCCCTACGATGGAGATGCGTCGACAAGGACGTGGCCCACGGGCTGAGCCAGGTTCGGATACGGTGAGCTCTCACTGGCTAAACACTGGCTATCACTTCAGTTTTGGCTTAACCTTCCGCTGCCCCTATCACAGGTTGGCCTGCCACTTTCTCACGGCTGATCGGTAATATGCGGCGGAGGCTGAGCTAGGCCTCAGGATACGCAACACGGAATGATTAACCACCGACTGTGCGAAACTGCCCTGCATCTATTGACATCCATAGATGCAGCATAACGGACAACCATCACGGGCGGGCTTTTGAGGCAACTAACATGCCCTAATTGAATAAGCACTTACCGTCCTCTCGTAGAAACTGTCGGGGGCCTCAGTAAATGGTGTAATTCATTCTGATGAACCCTTTTGGGGGGATAGGTATGGTCATTCTCCTTGTCATCGTGACGGGGACTCAACAAGGTGAGAGACGGCACGGGATGCAGGGCAATGTCTTGGACTAGAGGTTGATGGATGCATACATGGAGATAATGCAGAATAACCTCCATCTGTTGCTGAGCCAGTAACAGTAGTAAAAGAGCCATACTTTAGTTGAAGCTCTAGCTATCTTATCTTGGTAATCCATAGAGCATCAGAAAGAGTCATCGCTGTCGGAGTTAATCAGGATTGCGACACCGACTACCTGCAGGGCGCAATAACGATTAAGGTTCACGGGCTGCTGAGAAATGCCCGTTGACATCTGTCCAATGTTAACCTGCCATCTGCCTTATCTAATAAGGTTCCTGAAAGGGCGGGCTTCCAAATCCATCCTCGGATTTGTCGTACGCCCTTGCGGAGCTAACAGACATGGACAGATAGACGACACTGGTAGGCTGGAGGAGCAACGCTAAAGCATCCGCTTTCTAATCAAGCACACATTTTCACACTGCTGACTGACCTTGAAACCCAGGCTCCGATTATGAATCATTTATGCCAGCCCCTGTGTGAGATTGTGTGATTTGACGTGTGCTTTTACACTATTGCTTACAGTGAATTTTACAGCAGAAACTCCACTAACAGCTGGAGGATGAACACCCGTGCTCAGGAACACGATCGGGAGATCGAACATCAAATCGTTGAGACAACAACAAAAAGCGGAACTTGCAAGAACCCAACCTATGCTGCAAAGCTCCGTCGACCCATTTCGGGTACACATCAAGCCAGAGATACCTGTCTCTGACCCCATTATGGCGGCCTGATCCAAGTACCCAGCCCCGAGAAGCAACATGGGCCTCCGGGCGGTCCACGACTCGGGGCCGCGGACGCGGCGGGCATGTTTGGCTCCGGAAGGGGCCAGCAAAAAGGCGGACATGGACATAATCAGTCATCAAGCCAGAAATGTACAGGGGCATGTGCAAATCCATGTGCCGTTAGAGCCTTTTCGGCGGGTCGGCTTCGCGGTCTTTTGGAGTCATCTGCCCACACACCCACCTCGAAACCATGTCCCATCATCACTAATCCACACACCCCTTGACTAAACGTCCATTCCTCGCACTCCTCGGGTCCGCGTGCGCAAAGTCCGCCTAGCGGCGTGTCGGGCATAACCCATAATCCCATGGCACACCCGTGAGACAGCATGAAAAGTCCGTAAAGGGTCATTGGAGTTAAAAGAATCGGATGCCCCCCGTTCCAAGATTCAGTTTCTCCTACAGCATCAATCAGATAACACAGCAACTATTCGAAACATATATCAAGCTCCACAGTCAAAGCTTTTTATCTTTCGACTTGACTCGACTCAACTCAAAGCAACACGGGACTCGACTAGTTTCTTATCATTCACCAGCCGACACCCCTGCCGCTAATTCAAGCCTGCCGCAATCGGGATCGCTGCCTTGAGTCACAACATCGACCACCAATCCAATCCAATACATACAAAGGAACAAAGGACCCCTACCCTGGCTCCTCTTTTCAACATGTCGACAACAACAACAACTTCTTCTATTCAAAGGCCAACTGCCTCCAAGACTTCTTCCCTTCGACAATCCACACTCAAGAAGAACATGTCTATCACACAAACTTACTACCTCGCCCACAAGGCTCGGGCTAAGCTCTCTCGAGAGGCTGCCCAGCCCGATCACGACCTCCGCCTGCTTGTCGGACACGCCAATCTCCTCGACTCTCTGATGCTTGAGCTTGCCGACGCCGAGCGAGAACAGGAGCGCTGGTTCAACCAATCCGTCCGAGGAGCTACCACTGCCCAGCAGGAGCGACGTGTGCAATGGGCCGACAACATTGTCGAGGAGGACGAGGATGACTACGACTCCGACTCTTCAGACTCCGACGACTACGATTCCGAGGATGAGGATATCGAGATGATCAACACTCCTTCTCTTCCCGCCAAGGCCATGAGCCCCCGAATCTCTCACATCGAGCTTGACGAAGATATGGAGGAGGACGACCTCGAGGAGGACTACGCCCAGCTCGAGCTTGTTCGAACACCATCTCACTCCAACTCCCCACCCGAGCTCCTGGTCGACCACGATTCAGACTCATCCGACGAGGACTCAATGCCCCCATCGCCCCCTCAGTCCATTCTTACCTTTAACGAGAAGGACACCAAGGAGCAGTCGCAACAACAACAAGAATCCAGTTCACTCTACGAAGAGGAGTACTATCTGCCACCTCGAAGCCCCGCGAGGCTTGTGTCGGCCATCTCGGTCTACTAAGCAGGAGGCTACTCGATTTGAATTGTGATTTACTTTAGCGACTTGTTTCGTATACAACAAAGCGATGGCGGCATTGCATGGCGTTTGGGACTATACAAAGGGATACCACATGGATGTTTGAATACACCAAAAAGCATTTGCATTTTCTTTCACAACAAAGGATACGACTATTACGGATTTCATTGTGTTATTACAACAAAGGAAGGATTTCACCACTCTACGAAGGACAAAGAAGGAACTACATGGATTCATGATTGGATAACATCATGATTGAGTTGCCGCTCCCAACAATGGGTTGAGTGGCAGCTCCGGTAGATAGCTCATCAAAAACAAGGCTCTTTAGGAGCCCAAAAACAATTGATAAAAACATTCAAAAACCATCATATCATTTCTCAGTCTCATTGCAAATCGTGAAACCATACTCTACCATGATTATCGTGACCACTATACCTCGGCCAGCCGGTTATCTCATCATAGCCGGTGTTGACGCCATGCTTTCAACACCGATATCCTTATCAGCGGCAAAAATTTCGTGATTATCGGGGATCGGAGTCAGGCCAAGGACCGATTCGGTCTCTGGACCAACGAGTAACGCCCGGTGAAAGGGCGTGCAAAAGCGGGTCGGATTACTCGGCGCACTAGACCAACGCCCCCCTTTCACATTCTTTCTTCTTTTTCTTCTTCGATCTTTGACGGTGAATGATTCATCAGCTAGTCCAAGTCATCAAAGCAGACCTTGACGTCCCACCCTATCAGGGTGAGAAAATCCCAATCATGATTCAGGAGGGGTACACATTGGGGCATTCTTAACGGTCGGAGTTTGTCAGCGGAGACGTATAATGAGAAGTCCATGTTTATAATATGTCAGTGACACGCACGGCATTTACAACAAAGGCTCAATTGAAGAAATCATGACATCCTTGAGTACCTAGGTATGCCGATCCGGAGCTTACCAAGCCCCTTCAACGCCAGGGCGCAGAATCATGGCCGTGACAGTAGAAAAAGAAAAAGGCAATAAAATTACAAGCCTTGATCACCACGAAACCGCCAAGCTGCATAGTCCGCCCGCCTTCTGTGTCTCTCCCTTGAAAGACTTACGAATAAGGCTTGGCAAAATAATCAGAACATGGAAGTCAAACCTCTTGGCTTTGGATCTTACACAAAGTTTTTTTCTTGTTTTTCTCCCCACCGGAGCGCCGCATCGAGTTTGCAATGGGTCCAATGGATACTGAGGCCCAGTTTTACACTTGAAAGGCTGAAAAACTTTGAGAAAAACACAATCGTGAACCAGGATAGGCCATGCAACAGATTTCATGCACGGTCTTCGGGGGCGCAAGCGACTCCGCTTTCACATTTAATATTCCATTATGAGGGGACAAGACAACTTGGGCAGAGACAACGCAACAAACCCGATGCGGACCGATGGATCACCATGAGTCGAGACTTGAAGAGACACGAATCTTCTTTCTTATTCCCTGAAAATCAGGAACACGTCTCCATGACATCCTGATCCCATCATCCACTCATGGCTTCATATTGCCATCTTGGCTTTTCTCGCTAGATGCACCTGGGCCCCGTAATCTCAGGCACATACCTTTCCATGCAAGGGCATATTAAAGCTGAGCTGACCGCTTCAAGGTTGCTCACCGACGGCTGACCTGGCGCGGCACAAAAGCCTAGAAGGCAACTTTGGGAAAGTCTTGCGTAAATAAGCCAGTGAGCTTAGCTAGTCAGGTCCTTTAATGGCTTGACCGAGGCGGTAAAGGAGAGCCAGCTGTTTCATACCTAAGCGAGGGCTTACGGTTCTCGTATGCACAGCTTCTCTCAACAAGGGGATAATATTCTAATTACTGGCAGAACAGTTTTTGGCCTTTCGTGTTCGGAAGCAATATTAGTTGAGCTAAAAGTAGATCCTTCGGGAAGGGGTTGGGGGAACTAGGTAGGGGGCTTTAGCTGGGCGATCTGGGATCATGAGATTGATAAGGCCAAGTCTCCCCTCTTTCTCGGTGCGCATACGCGTACTGCGTACTCGTTATCCGGATGCGAGGATCGATTGTATGAAGATGAGATTCGGCGATTTCTCAAAACGATAACGTACTTTCATGGGGCTATGTTGCGTGTTCTTTGTATCAAATCTGTAACTATTGCGCAAGCCTCCCCCTTATCGATAAAATCGGCACAAGGTCCGATACGGACCTTTGTTGGGGGAGTGCCGGCGTCGTATCGGCCGGCCTTGATCGGTCACAGGACCTCAATGCCCCACGTTCTTCCGCTCTCTCTCCCGAACACAGCCGGGCCGGAAATCGGACACCAGGAACATGTCTCAAGATATCGCACATGCCCCGCGGCTGTTTCTCATTGGCTCTTAGGTTCCTGGGGTGTTGACTCGTGGGGGGTTTGAACAAGAATCTGGGGAGAGAGGCTCGTGAGACCGAAACGGAGCTATCTCGCGGCTAGACACCTCGGCAGAGAGCTCATGTCGGCTTGATAAGCGTCTAGCTGCTAGTTCATGGTACCGTTGATGCCGTAGCTTCAACGTTGAGCATGCAGAGGAGTCTGCTGACCACTATTGCGCATCCTATTCTCAAGTTCACTTACGGTAAGTCTCTGGGGGTGAGCTGCTGACCTCGACGGGCACAAGTCAGCGATAACTGATAAGACACGAGGTCAACTGGCTAGCGTTGGTTATCTATCTCGTCTCGTTATCAAGCCTTCTGTTCAGGATGCGGAGTATCATCTCAGCATTATTCCTTGAAAGACTTAGTTGCTGATCTTGTCTGCATCTACTGCATCTATGCTCGGCCTAGTAAAAGTTCTGAGCTGTTCATTGCTGACGCTGACCGCCTTGATTGCAATGAAGTTTATTGCATGTCCGACACTGCCGCCTCCATAGCCTGATTAACCTCTGACGATAGTTGAGTGTCCCGGCCGAGAAGCGGAAATAGGACTTAACGTTGATAGTGGAAACTACCCCGCCTAATAAGCACCGGAATTTTGTGATTGACTAATCGTAGATCCTTTTGTTCTTTCGGGGCCTCTGGAAACGTGGAAAGGGTGATAGCGAAAGTCCGAAGTCCGTGGTCCATCCATCAGGTTGACCTTCGGCATCTATGCACGGGCCATCCGCTTCTCGGTACGTCATTGTGTAAGTTTTCGCATCTAAGAAACGTCCACTCTAGAGTAAAACAAGCTTGCGGCCTCGAATAAAACTGCGCTCTCACCACAATGCGAATCATCCCGAGGCGATCCCTGGCTCGCGATATTCCTCCGGTCCGGAGCCTCATATGCCGTAACAACCGGTTGCAACGTCGCCAATTTGCGACTTCACTGTCCCCTCCTGCGCCGCCGGCCTCGGGACTCACGTCGTTAGCATCGCGAAGACTCATTTCTGTTGCTGGACCTGATGCGGCCAAGTTTCTACAAGGCATTGTGACGGCCAATGTGACTGCCCAGGATGGACAGCCGAGGACGGATGGGTTCTATGCCGCTTTTCTGACTGCCACAGGCAGAGTGCTCTATGATGTCTTCGTATATCCCTCGGGAGGTTCGGCCGAGGAGCCAGGGTATCTGATTGAGGTTGATGCAGACCAAGCGCAGACATTGGCAAAGCATATTAAGCGTTACAAGCTTAGAGCAAAGCTAAACGTTCGCTTACTGGCAGAGGATGAAGCCAAGGTTTGGCATGCCTGGGATGATTCGAATAGCATTGATTGGAAGTCGATTGTCGATTCGACGAAGGTATCCCTACAAGATCCACGGGCGCCCGGATTGGGGTATCGGCTTTTACAGTTGGACCAACATGCGCCTCAGGTCGATCTCGAACAAAGTACCGAGGAAGCTTACACGATACGGCGATATCTAAATGGCATTCCGGAAGGTCAAGACGAAATTTCTCGAGAGCATGCGCTTCCCCAGGAGACGAATATGGATATTATGAACGGGATCGATTTCCACAAGGGCTGTTATGTTGGCCAGGAACTCACAATCCGCACCAGGCACCGCGGCGTCGTCCGCAAGCGAATCATGCCATGTATGATCTACGAGAAGGAACATGCGCCACCCACGACGTTGCAGTACCATGCCAATGATGCAGCTGCCTCGCTCGAGAGCGTGACGGCGGACATGATCCCACGAGAAACGAGCATTGGACGGTTTGAGAAGCGAGGGCGCAGCGCTGGCAAGTGGCTGAAGGGTGTGGGAAACATTGGACTCGGGTTGTGTCGCCTGGAGATCATGACCGATGTGCCACTACCGGGCGATGCAGCGTCTGGGGCGTTTAACCCCGAGGATGAGTTTGTGCTTGACTGGGGAGAGGAGGGAAGCCGGAATCGAGTCAAGGTTAAGGCATTTGTGCCAGATTGGTTGAGACAGGGGCTGGAAGCACAGGGCCAACGGTGATGAAAAATAAAGGATAGCCGAGTTGGAGCTGTACTGTAAGATACTGTACCAAAAAGAGATGTCATTCCAAGTAGAAGAAATACAGGCAAATGCACTTGGTCTTGGATGGCTCTGTTACACACATCTTAATTTCACACTTGGCTTACTTTCACTCTAGGGAGTTCATCATGAGGCTCTGCGAGCTTTGATCAGGGTCATCCGGGACTGATGTTGCTTGTTATACCTTTGGGCAACTTGTGTCGGGGTGGCTTAGATATGTTTACCTCGTACAATGCTTACAACAGTAAGGCTGAATTGTCGAATCATGACCATATGCGTACAGTGATACGATTTTTCTTGTAGACAAGACTTAAGTAAGCCTCTGATTTCCAAGAGAAAGTGTACAGCACTAGAGGAGTCAAGACATCAAACACATCTACAATAGAAAACTGCACCAAGTCCACCTTGAACTCGTCTTGATTTGGAGCGCAGTACAAAGTAAAAAGAGTACAGCATTGCCTTCTGTTCCTACTGACTGATTGTAGGAAATTCAACTAGCCTTAGAGCCGCATCACGAGCCACGGTTCTTTAACAGGGTAGCACAACTTTACGTCAAGAACAGTTGTAACTCCAGAATTAGAATGTAGGCAATGTCATATATTGCCAGAGCATGACTGGTTGTCTGCAGCTTTGACAACTTGCAGGCCACAATTTGTTACTACAGTAGTAAGTTTCCTTGTCTATACTTGTCATGTTTGCTGTTGCGAATGGTACCAGCAAGCTCAGACTCACCTCTGTGTGATCAAATCGAATTCTCGGCGACCACTCAATAACTTACAACGTCAATTTTGGCTAAACAGCAGTATCAACGTCGGTATACGGCATGATCTGCCTCAGGATGAGGTCTCGGAGCATGTCCGGATTGCCTGTGGAGTCTACAACGACAACATTGTCTTGCGGACGGCAAGGATGCTCGATCCATCTCTGAAAGCGAGCGCGAGCATCTTGGCCTGCACGAGAGCCACGTGCAGAAGCAGGAGGACAGTCAACTCCGGTTCTTTGGCTCGTCATGGGCTGCTCCCGGGCGTGTAGTCGTTGATCTAGCAGATCAATGTCTTGAACCTTACATTCAACATACCAGTAGGTGAAGCCATACTGATTTGCGAGTGCAGAGCCCTGATCGAGAACCTCTTGGAAGTTGCAGGTGCTGCCGATGATGATGCTGTGACCTTGCTTCATCATGTCTTGAGCCAGTGTCCACTGAAACTGGTAGGCTTGTGTTGCAGCCTGGTCGAATGGGACGTCGAGTTTGAGGACAAAAGATCGGACTATGTCGTGATCGATGACCACAGCGCCGATGGAGCTTCCAAAGAGTTTAGCTACTGTACTCTTCCCTGAGCCTGGCGCACCAGACATCTGGATAAAGAGTTTGTGTTTATGTGATACCTGCTGTGTGGTCATGTTGCTTTCTCTTAATCGGCATGTATATAACAAAGGTGGAGTTATAGAGAGACAAGACTATGTATAAGAAAACAATGTGAGATCTTATACTTATAAACAGAGAACCTTTTATACAGCCATTCTAAGACTCGTTGAATTCTAAGCACTTGTGGTTATGGTATAGTGTTTGTATCCTAGTACACTTACCAACAGAAGCAAGGGTAAATCAGCCATCGGCAGGGATTGCAATGAATAGATGATCGCCATCAGCTTTGATTCTTTCTGTCATAGTTCTAACTGGACAGGCTCATATTCAGAGACATGCAGATATAATGGACGGCAGAGTTGACCACTTAGAGGAGAACCTAGCCTTGGTGGATATGTACATCAACAGCTGACGCTTGGCTGAAGCAGGGGTTACATGTACTGTATGATTGGTTGTCGGATCGAATTAATTAGGTGCGATCTATTCGAATGTTAGTACGGGCTGCCTGTGTTTTATTTGCGTCGCGTTATGTGTGAGAGAAGTCTTCAGCTGGATAAAAGAGTACAGGTTCCGTGTTGGTATCTTCATCCTCAAGTTTGAGTGCAGAGGGCAAGAACAGTAAGTATCGTCATGAGACTGGTGATTTCACTCTGCAGGGAAGATGAACTTACATCCATTATGATACAGGTCCTCTGATTCTGGGATGAGCGACATGCAGAAAGAATAGGTAGTGGTAGAGGCAGAAGTTTAGGGATGAGGTGAAAAAAATAATAGAATTCTATTCAGGCCAGCCTGGTCCTTATTAACCTTTAAGTCTTTTTTTCTTCTTCTTCTATACTTGAAACCTTTTTATATCTTAACGATAAATCATATAGCACTCTCAGCCTGCATATGCTTTCATACAACGCAGCCTCTTTTGGTAACTAAGTGGGTTCTTTGTTGCAAGCTCCTACTGTAATAATCTTCCATATTAACAGCTACCTAGTCAATGAACTGGGATTTACACGGGCAAGCTGAGTCCCTATGCAGTCAGCAAAAAGGCCCCCTAAGGACCGCAACTCTGCGATGTTTTTTTTTTTTTTTTT